>JAOTRH010024770.1:0-21707 GCA_034768845.1 Heliamphora exappendiculata | reverse complement strand
CACCCTCGGTAGGCGGCGAATCATTCTTAAGGAAACTGCGATAGCAGGACTCGGTTTGCAAATTCTATTTATGTTTTTCTGTTATTTCATTCTCTGTAATTTCAGATTCTATAAATTGTTGAAAGTTTAATAAAGATGTATTTTCTGGATTCCCGAACATGTATTTTATTTCGGCGTTGGAAATTCTCCCAACATCTACCTCGTTCACAATGGCAACCATTGGCAATAGCTCTGCTAAATATGACGGTGTTTACAATATATCTTGTTAATAATAATGGTAAGGGTTAAATAAGACTCGTGGAAGATTGTAAAATTAATAGTCAATCGAATAATAGAGAAGTTATTAAAGTTTTTTAAGGCTCAGTTTACAGTTTCTTTCGAATAATTCTTATCGAATTTAATTTTTAGATTATAAGAATAATATTATTAGTATGAAAAGATGCTTTAGATAAATCATTTAGAAATAAATTCACGTGGTATAGCAAAAGAAGCATAAAGCACATATTTATTGTTTCTAATCAGAAAATAACAGCCACAATTGATCACACGTTCACTTGAGCAGTTGAAAAGATATGATCAGACAAGAATAATTAAAAAGCATATACGAATGAGTCCATCCAGGCAAAATTGACAAGTAACAGTCCTAAGTTTGAAACTACAAGAAGTAGTTAAGGAGTTACAGACAATACGTGGCATTTCAAATATAATAAAGTAATTATTAGAAATTGCCAACAGTTACTAAAATAAATTTATAAATAAGTTAATTGCAATGGAAAATGTACACTTACACAATCTGACAAACTGTTTATTTTTTCTTTTATCTTTTTATCTTCTCTGTAATTTTTCATTTAAATTCATAAGAGTAGATCATAGTATTTATAAACAGTTCTCCATCAAAATTAATAAAATTTTAGTTTTATTATTATAATTTCATCATATGTGACTTTTTTGGTGAAAATTTGAAACAAGGCATAGGACCAGAGCAATCCCTTAGTATGCGAAAGAAATTTTTTCCAAAGGAGATTAATTTGTGTTTTTTATTTACAGACGAACATGAATTGAATTTGTATGTAGAAGATTTACATAAGAGCTAATAGACTGGGAAAATTCGCTTGCAAGTGCTTGCTTGATCAATTAAATTGGGAAAATTTCATATGATCGATCGTGAATTTTAGTGTAAATAAATAATTAAAATTTAATTTTTATGACTTCTATGATTAGAGAAGCACGTGTGTTGAGCATCAACCATTTTTCTATTCTTTTTATAAATAGATGTTTGGTCCAGTTTATGCACACATTGCTTAATTTTTGAGAGATCAATTATACAGTTCACTTGCGACGATTCTAATTAAAGCTGGAACAAAATTTTGTATGAATTAGCTCTAAAAAATTGATAGCACCTAAGAAATTTTGTACTTAAAATTTAAAAAATAGCAAATCTCTAAATTCCAAACTTCAATCACCAAGCAAAACCCTTAAAATTTATTTTTCCATTCATTTTGTTGGCAATAATAGATCTTGCAACTTCAACATGCGCTCTAAAGAGCAGCGTCTATTAATCTTTAGTTGAGGGTGTAATTTTAGCCAGGCTGTAACTCGAGCGAGCCAAGCTTGGCACGAGGCTCGAATTCTACGGGCACGTGTTAAATTTTTGGACTGAATCGATTAAGGTTTTTTTGCTCATGGGTCGGTTTAAACCTTAGGAATTCTAGGCTCGGGCCTAGAGTTGGGCCACGGGAGGGCCAAATGGGCGGGACGTGCGAGTTTTTGATTTTTTTTTGTTTAATTTGTTATATAATTGGTTATATAAGTTTAGATAATTAGTTATTAGTTATTACTTTATTACTTACTTATTATTATGATGTTATATTTTATTAGTTCTAGTTAATAAGTTTATAATGCATTAATAATTTATTAATTTATTTAAGTTTATTAGTTTTGATAATTTATAGTTTATTATTAGTTATTAAGCTTATTATTCTATAAGTTTATATTTTATTTGTTTATTAGTTTTTAAGTTTATAATTTATAAATTTATTATTACTTTACAAATTTATAACTTATAATTTTATATTATTAATTTATTATAAGTTTAATAGTTTACTTATTATAAGTTTATTATTAATTTGAAAGCTTGTAGTTTATATTATTATAAGTTTATAAGTTTATAATGTATTATTATTAATTTATTAGTTAGTTATTTTTTATAAGTTTATAACTTATTAGTTTATTATACAAGTTTATACTTTATTTGTTTATTAGTTTATTATAAATTTATTATTAATTTATAAGTTTATAATTTATATTATTATAAGTTTATTAATTTATTATAATTTATAAATTTAACAATTAAATGTAATAAATTTGAACAATTAAAATAATAAAATATAATACACATTTTATTAATCAAAAATTAAATTTTAATAAATTGGGTGGGCTCGAGATCGGGCCAAAGTGGGCGGGCTGGGGCCTCGATTCTCGGCTTAGTCCAACCCATGGACTCAGGGAGGCCCAGGCCCTGGGTTGTAGACTACGTGTTACGACTGGGCAGGCCGAGCTCTCACAGTGACAAGTTTTGGGCCAATCGTGAGTCGTGGGTTTTTTTTACACTCCTACATTTAGTATATTTACAAGCTTTTTAAAATCATTGTCTATTTTAGCTATTTTTTTATTACTTAAACTAATTTAGTTAGTTTGGATAGATCTTTAACTTATAAAAATAGCAATATATTAAATACTCTCAAGAATTTAAATAAATAGCTAAAATAGAAAATAATGTAAGAATACATACATAGAAAAGTAAATTAAAATTAAAAAAGTATATATATTTTTATACTTTTGACCAATTCAAATGACTAGTAGTGTTAAATACGCTATTAGGCATATTATGATGACAACTAGCATTTTTGTAAGTTAATTGAGAGTTAAAAAGTGGTGTCTGTCAAAATTATTATTAATAATTTATGATTTTTTTAAATTAATTTTAATTATAAGTAATAAATTTTTAAAGATATTCATAATTATTGTTACATTTTATAATTACTTTTTTTTATTTCAGTTATAAATTATAATTTTTATCAAACACTTATAATTTATACTATAAATTTTAATATATAAATTATTAATTTTAACGATGCCAAAATCACCTAATCCTATTTTCACAATTAATATAGCGCCACCATTCCTTTTCTTTCTTGCTTTTTTTTTTATAGCATTTTAAGATTATATTTTTTTCTTTAGTTCAGGATAATTATTTTTTTACTTATTTTATTTGATTTATTTTGGTTTTTAGTGATTTTTATTCATTTTAGGTAAATTATTATACTTTTCGATTCTTTTCGTTAAGATGAGCCGAGAAAGAAAAAGAATTTAATGAAAATATTTTAAAAAAGTTTTGAAAAAATAAAAATAAGCTAAAATAAATTAATATGTCAAATTTTATATTACTTATTTTTGTTCTTAGTGCTTGTTAGGGATAACTTTTAAGTGGTTCAACTTTTTTGAAAAAAAGAAGAATAAAAAAAGTGAGTGTTTAGAATAATTTTTTGTAGTAATTTTTTTGTTTTTTTATTAAAATATCTAAAATATTCTTATTTTTAGCTTTTAAGTTGTATTAATGTTTGGATATTGATACTGCTATTTTTATTTTTGTGAGTAGGGTTGACTTTTTATGTAAATGTATTATAATAATTTTATTTGAAAAAAAAGTTAGAATATTAGGAATTTCTATTGGCTTTTTTCACTGAATTAAGAAATGGAAAAAAAAAGTTAAATTTTTTTGAAAATCAAACAGTGTAGCTTCAAAATTAGATTTTTTACAAAAAAAACTAACTTAAAAACTAGCCCAAACAGGTCCTTAGTGAGATTTTTCATCTTTCGATTAAATGAATTTACTTTTTGGTTCAACTATACCAAAAAGTAAAAAATTGTAGATAAAAAATAAAAAAGTAAAAAAAAACAAAAAAAAACAATATTTACAAATTTAGCCGAAACAGGCCTTAGGTTTTCAAATTTGAGCTTATTCAGTTTTTTATTTTGTTGGTAACTTAATCAACAAAAATTAGATTTAATTTATTTTCTAATGTTTTAATTTTCTTTTTTTATTATTTTCTATTTGGTTTAGCTAGGTATAATATAATTATCTGATGCATGTCTTAAGGCAATTTATTTATTTTTTGACGGAGAGTAGAAGGGCAGCGGGAGAAGAAAAAAAGAAAGAAAAGAAAAGAATTAAAAGAACTCAAATTGCTAATCGGGTGAAAAATCTTATAAGACTAAGACTACTTAGCTGTCAAGCTCCTCATGTCTTAAGGCAATTCAATTGTTGATTAATAACAATTTTAAAATTTTTTTTTTAATGTGAGGGAGAGTAGATCTACTTGATCAGGACTTCCTCTTAAGATCTAACACTTTTTAAGATTGTTTAAGATTTTATTTTATGGATTTTGGATAAATTTATAACAATGATTCGAATCGTTCATTTTATAGGTCTTACATAGTAGATCATTTATACAAAAAATTATTTTGATCGGATATTCATAGATATAAGAAAAAATAATAGTTTATTACACAAAACGAATGGTTTTAGTTTGTCTTGTTCATTTTATGCAATAAACTATTATTTTTTCATATATCTGCGAATATCTAATTAAAGAATTTTTTTTTATAAATGATCTACTATATAAGTCCTATAAAATGAACGATTCGAATCATCGTCATAGATCTACCCAAAACCTATAAAATAGAGTCTTGAGGGTAATGGTTTTGTGGGGGGAATAGATCCCCTTTGAACATGATTATGACTACATTTTTTCTGTATGG
Organism: Heliamphora exappendiculata; assembly: GCA_034768845.1. Classification (NCBI taxonomy): domain Eukaryota; kingdom Viridiplantae; phylum Streptophyta; class Magnoliopsida; order Ericales; family Sarraceniaceae; genus Heliamphora; species Heliamphora exappendiculata. The sequence goes on along the minus strand of JAOTRH010024770.1, from coordinate 16,886 downwards.
GTTGGTATTCACTGAAGGAAAAAATGACTTTCAATAAAATTAGAATGCGATTTTTAGTTAATTTTAAAATTAAATATATTTAAATTGGATTAATTTTTTTAAATAATTTTAAATTATAATTTATTTATCTCAATGAGTAGAGCATTCATAGACTTTGTGACTTTCAAAACTATTAAAATTGTGCCATTAACTTTCAAAACTATTAACATGTGAATGAAAAATTAATTTAAAAAATGTGCCATTAAAATTGACAAAATAATAGTCATTTGTTTCTATTCCACATTAGTTGGGAGAGAATTGAAAGAGTGGCTTATATAAGGCAAGTGTGGCCTAAGAGGTGTGCCCTTTGAGGATATCCAATTTTGTAAAAGGTGAAGGACCTACTAAATTGTGGATTTGATCCAAACACTACACGCGCGCTGCTCGCAAGTGTCGGGTCGACCTTTATTAAATTTTTGAATTTAAAATATTTAAATTTTAAATTAAGTTATCGTTATTTATTAAACTTGAACCATTAGATGATTCAAAACTGTTGGAGTCTTACTGTTACGATTTACATCTGTTGGGCGATCTAATCGCCATACCGAATCGGTATTGCGTTGGTGCGGTTTAATCCGAACCATTACCTTTAATACCTATAAATATGATGTTCCAGCACTCGTTTACAGCATTGAATTTATGAGCTCTTCCTTCCTAAATTATCAACATTCTGCTCCTTCATACTGAGGTTCTAGAGAAATTTCAAGCATATTAAGGTTCGCTTTGTATGCAATTTATTGTGCTTCTACTGCACACGACAATTACTTTATTTTGGAGGTAGACGCTCGATCCGCTGTAAGCACCGAGACGCAATCTGTCTTAATGATACAATGTCGAACGTTGAACCCGATTGCATTAAAATAATCTTCTAACTGTTTTGTAAGCTTAAAATTTCGATTTTGTTATGCTTTCATTTTGTTAATTAAAACACTGTTTTGTTTTCCAAAAAACCTATTATGTTTTCATCAAATAGTGTTTAATTCTGTTGTGCAAATTAAAACAAAATTTTAATTTTATTCTGTCCTATCTTGACTTTGGCTTTAAACGGGTGAATTTGATTTATTGGCTTATTGACTTATTTGACTTTGTAAATTTTTTGTCTTTAGTGAACATTTTTTATCATTTAGTCAAATCATTATACTTTTTAGACCATTTTCATTGATACGAGCTAGACAAGTAAAAACAATTGATTAAAATATAAATTTTTTTTAGAAAAGACAAAAATAAGCAAAAATAAACTAATAAACTAAATTCTATATTGTTTAAACTAAAATAAGAAAAAATAAGTCAATAAGCCAATAACCAAAATTCTATATTGTTCTATTTTTAAGTTGTTGCTTAAAAAAAATGTTCCTGACTTCAAACACAAAATTTATTTTTCTACTCTCTTCTGAATTTGTTTTTCCAAAAATTTACAGTATTGACAAAACAGATTTCATATTTTGTTTTCGGTATTCTCAATTTTTAATTTTTTGCTATTATATTTAATTTACTGCATATTGTTGCTATCTTGATTTTTTGGTGAACCAACAGAATATTGTCATTTCAATATTGAATCCAACTTTCACAATAATGATTGAGTTGAATTAATGATTTTTTAAAATGTAATTGAGTTAATTTTTATTACATTGTTGCTTTTAATTGTTTTATACTTTCAATTGTTGTTCAAACAATCCTGGCACAATGGAAATGCCACTGTTTGAAAAGAATGAAATTTTGGTATGATAAACCGTATTAAAATTGTTATAATCTAGTTTATTATTTTTGAATGTAAAATATAATTGGATTTTATTGTTATTTTTTATCAGGATTTATTATAATTAAATTGTAATGAAAGTGTTTTTAAACAGGAATCATAACTATTTAAAATGAGATGAAAACTGTAAAATCGTGTTATGGGTTTTTTAATAATAAAATATTATTTAAAATGAGGTTAAATCTGTAAAATCGTGTTATGACTTTTTCATAATAAAATATTAATGTAAAATAATAAATCTGTAATAATAGCGCTAGGTATGAATCTAAAACCTAAATCTAAAACCCTCCCTCTCGCTCTGTCATCCGTGGCTCGCCTTCGGAAATTAGAACCTTAAACCCTAAAAATTTCTGTTCTCGTCTTCAATTCTCGGACCAAATCAGTATACGCTTAACAAATCCATCTAATAAGAAACTGTAATTGATTAAAGATGCAGCACGACGAGGTCATATGGCAAGTTATCAGGCACAATCACTGCAGTTTTATGACCAAGTAAGTCTCATCACTGAACAGTTCCTCTTTGTTTTTTTGTTTTTTTGTCCAATTCTGCTTCGTGTTCTGTTTGAATCCATTTTTGACTGAAAAATTGGTTCTTGTTGATGTTGGGGTTTTGATTTGGAACTTTTTTCCATTCTCTTTTATAGAATAACGACCGGGAATTTCTGTCGAAACCCTTATAACGTGACTGGGATTTGTAATCGAAGCTCTTGCCCTCTCGCTAACAGTCGTTACGCCACCATTCGCGACCATGATGGTATTGATTTCTCGTTTCTCCTTCCTTTAGTTTCAAGTTTTATGCCGATTCAATTCAAATTAGATTTTCTTTCATTTTTGTGGGTTTAAGCCTTTTCTTTGTTTACGTTTTGTTTTGGGACATGTGATGCTCAATGTTTGAAACTGTTAGATTAATTAATTAATAAACAATCTGTTTATATATGAACTAATAATACAGCATAGAAATTAAATTAGAACAAAAATAAACTGTTTCATAAAGCAGAAAAGGAAAAACGTGCAACAGTAGTATAAATATGCTGTAATGGAAACAGTAATGCTGAAATAATATAGAAACCAGAAATACCGAATAAGCAGGATGTAGAATGTAATGGTTGATCGAGGATCGTGTTTAACACGATTTCCTTAAAACAAAAACGTCCTCGTTTCGGTGCTTCGAGTTGGCAGCGTATGTCTTATAGGATACAATGATCGGTGAGCAACAGAAGCAGCACAGAAATCTGTCACTCCAATGAAACGAAACTGAGTTCGAACTCTCTCTTTGAACTCGGAAATGCAGAGGATGAAGAATAACAGAATCACAGAAGATGAGGGAATGATTTTTTTTCCGTGTTGAAACCGAGCAGGAACCAGCCTTTAAATAGGCTCCATAAGGTGACTGTTTGGTCAAAACGAACAGACGTGGAACCGGTTCGGCCTGGCAGTTGGACCGCCCAATAGGTGCGAACCCGTTCCGAACCGACTCAACGGTTCAGATTTCAACGACTCCGAACCGAACCCTTTAACGGTTCGGTAATGGTAACAATAAGGGTTGATCCGACCCGGACCGCAACCTGCAACCCACGACCCACGACCTGGACCTGAGCCCGACCCGGCTCGGCTTGGCACGGCCAGCATGTCGGTTGGGCGGGTGGGCGGCGGCGGCGGCGCGCGCGCGCGCGCGATTCAATGGACCAAGTTTAACTTTGTACATAACTCATCCCTCAACAAAAGTTGGGATGACCCAAAAGGCAGACCCTTTATCTCCATTCTAGACTATATAATCCACTATTAACTTTTATCCCCAACCAATGTGGGATAACAAAGCTCTTTTATAGTTGCTTGAAAATCCACCTTTTTTATTCCCAAGCAATGCGGGATAGGTTCATGTTACCATTATTTTGCCAACTTTCATGGCACATTTTTTGAGTCAATTTCTCATTCACCCGTTAACGGTTTTGAATGCCGTAAAATCCATGATAAACTACTCATGGAGATGAACATATTAGGATTTGAAATTATCAAAAAGATTAATCAAATCTAAAGTTATTTAGCTCCAAAATTAGCTGAAACCATGTTCAAAAAATTCAAAACCCATATATTTTTTCAACAATCCTCCACATGAATAGAATTTGACGGAAAAAGAGATGCAACAAGATGCAGACACACAGAGAGCTCAATAAAAGAAAAATTCTGCATAGGATAGGTAGCTTTTGGCTTTGCACCTTCCCTTGTGAGAAACTATCGGACTTACTGCTAATCAGTGAACATGATGTCTTGAACTGTTCAACCATTTGTGTAAGTCAAGACAATAGAGTTCACACAGAATCTTTCTAACACAGCTTGGTTCTCACGGTTGTATTCATTTCGGCCCTGAACATGTCTGGTCATTCATGAGTGCTCTAGAGAATTTCGCCTTAAAAATTCTCATAGAACCAGCCCAGTTCACATTTACATAGATGATTCTTATTAAGAGTATCCTGCCATACCCCACTTGAATATCCAAGGTATAAGAATCAAGTATAGCTTATCCTTAAACACGCTGCAGACATCACTATTTCATCATAGAAATGGGTAGGAGTTAAACTCCCTAGTGATTCCCCTAGTCACACATAATTCGGTTGTTCCATTCAATCTAGATCTTGAGATATCCAGTCAACTAAGTTGGGTTGCCATTAAGGTGTCTCTTTAGTAATAGGCTTTAGTCCCATTCCCCTCGATGAGTAATTCACTTGCTCTCTGGTCAAACATTTGGTTAACTGATCCGAGATATTATCTTTTGACCTTATGTACTCAATGGATATAATTCCACTTGAGAGCAGTTGTTTAATGGTATTGTGTCTACGACGTATATGTCGTGACTTACAATTATACAAATTACTCTGTGCCTTTCCAATTACAGATTGGCTATCACAATAAATGCAAATTGCTGGCACAGGTTTAGGCAACACCGGAATATCTTCTAATAAATGGCGTAGCCATTCTGCTTCTTCCCCAGCTTTATCTAAAGCTATGAACTCAGCTTCCATTGTTGACCTAGCGATGCATGTCTGTTTGAAAGATTTTCAAGACACAGCTGCACCTCCGAAAGTGAAGACATATCCACTTGTGGATTTTGAGTCTTTTGTATCAGATATCCAGTTGGCATCACAATAGCCTTCCAGAACAACTGGATATCTGGTATAACGCAATCCGTAGTTATAGGTGTATCTTAGATATCTAAGAACTCGAACTATCGCCTTCCAGTGGTCTGCCCCTGGGTTATTTGTGTATCTACTTAATTTACTTACTGCATACGCTATATCTGGTCGTGTGCAATTCATTAAGTACATTAGATTCTCAATAATCCTGGAATATTCCAATTGAGATATGCTTTCGCCCGTATTTTTGGATAGATATAGATTTACATCTACCGGCGTCCTCGCAGGACGGTCATCATCCTTGGAGAATTTACCAAGTATTTTCTCAATGTAATGTGATTGAGACAAAGCATATCCTTCAGATGTTTTAGAAATTGTCATTTTTAAAATAACATTTTCTACTCTCAAATATTTCATGTCAAACTCTTTGTTCAATATTTTTTTAGTAGATTTGATCATTTGATCATCACTACCTACGATGAGCATGTCATCAACATAAAGAAAGACGATGACATATCATTTGTCTGTGCTTTTAACATAGACACACTTGCCACATTCGTTTGTCTTAAACCCATTTGACATTATAGTGCTGTCAAATTTCTCGTGCTATTGCTTTGGCGCTTGTTTTAAACCATAAAGAGATTTGGCGAGCTTACAAACTTTATTTTCTTGTCCAGGAACAACAAACCCTTCTGGTTGTTACATGTAAATCTCTTCATTCAATTCACCATTCAAGAATGCCGTCTTCACATCCATTTGATGTATATCCAGATTAAATAGCGCAGCTATGAAAATTAGCACGCGTATAGACGTTATTCTTGTGACTGGTGAATATGTGTCAAAGCAATCAAGACCTTCATTTTGTCTGTATCATTTGACCACAAGTCTTGCTTTATACTTGTCAATTGATCCATCCGCCTTCATTTTTCTCTTGAATATCCATTTATATCCAAGCGGTTTACAACCGGGTGGAAGATTCACCAGTTCCTATGTGTGATTCTGATGGATGGATTCAATTTCGCTGTTTACAGCCTCTTTCCATAAAGAAGCTTCAGTACTGGACAATGCCTCCTTACAAGTTCGAGGCTCATTTTCTAACAAATAGATTAGAAAATCCAGACCAAAAGATTTGGATATTCTAGCTCGTCTGCTACGTTTAGGTTCTGCATCCTCTTTTTTCTGGTCTTCATCATGATCACTACTTTGAGCAGTGTCATAAGTTCTGCTAATAGAACTTGCCTCTTGTCCAGATTTACAAGGAAATACATGTTCAAAAAACACTGCATTCCTTGACTCAATAATAGTATTAACATGTACATCTGTAATTTCAGATTTGTGAATCAGAAATCGATAAGCACTACTATTATTAGCATAACCGATGAATACACAGTCAACGGTTTTAGGTCCCAATTTTGTCCTCTTTGGTGTAGCCACTGCTACTTTTGCCAAACATCTCCACACTCTTAAGAATTTGTAGGTACACATTCGACATTTTCACAATTCATAAGGTGTCTTATTCGTCTTCTTGCGGGGTATCTTATTACGAATATAATTAACTGAAAGAATAGTTTCTCCCCACAAGTTCTGAGATAGTCCAGAACTAATTAACATAGCATTCATCATATCCTTTAATGTTCTATTCTTCCGTTCAGCAACACCATTTTGCTGTAGAGAATAGGGTGCAGTGGTTTGATGAATTATGCCACGCTGTGAACAGAATTTACCAAAAGGCGATTCATATTCATCACCTATATCGCTTCTTAGAGTTTTGATCTTTTTCCTAAGTTGATTTTCAACTTCATTCTTATATAGAATAAATATATTGAAGGCTTCGTCTTTGCTTCTAAGTAAATAGATATGGTAATATCTAGTGCTATCGTCAATAAAAGTAATAAAATATTTTTTACCACCTCTTGTCTGAATTGATTTAAAATCACAAATATCACTGTGAATTAAATCCAGAGGTTTTGTATTCATTTCAACAGAATGGAAAGTAGCTTTAGCTAATTTCGCATCTACATAAATCGAAAATTTGTGATTCAGATCAATATCAAATTTAAGCAGGCAATTATTGTTAATTAATCTACGAAGAGAATTATAATTAATATGTCCTAATCTACCATGGCATAAAGATGACTCAACAATATAAGCAGAAGAAGATTCTTTTTTATTCATAGCAACATGTGGTACAATAATCATTACATTAAGTTTAAACAGACCATCTGTCTGGTACCCCTTTCCAATAAACATCCCACCTTTAGTGAGTACAAATTTGTCAGTCAAACACTAGCCTAAACCTATTCTTGCTCAACAGAGACCCAGAAACTAAGTTCTTGCGAATGTCTGGCACATGCGGCACGTTGTTGAGCGTGAGTTCCTTCCCTGAAGTCATTTTCAGAATAACCCTTCCTTGTCCTTCCATCTTGGAGGTAGAAGAGTTCCCCATGTACAACTGTTCTCCATCTATTGCCTGATAGGTTGAGAACATCCTTCGATCTTAACAAATGTGGCGAGTAGCTCCAGTGTTCACCCACCATTCTCTGGGATTCCCAACAAGATTTGTTTCAGATGCAACGACAGAAAGACTGATGTCATCCACCCCAGTAGAAAGGTTATCCACTTCAGTCACGTTGGCTTGGGTATTCTTCTTGCGCTTGCTGCGACAGTCCTTTGCTCGATGCTTGGGCTTGTCACAGATGTAACACTTGCCATTGAATTTGAGTCTTTCGGAGTCCCCGCCTTTGTCACAAACATGCTTTCTCTTCTTGTTGTTGACCTTAGGCGCCTGTTCCACAACATTTGCCTTGGATTCCATTCCGGTCTTCCTTTTAGACTTGTAGTTGTCTTCCTCTATCCTTAATCGAACAATCAGCTCCTCCAATTTTATCTCCTTGCGTTTATGTTTCAAGTAATTCTTGAAATCTTTTCAGCCCTGCTGTAATTTCTCAATAATAGCAGCAACTTGAAAATATTCATTCAGAAACATACCTTCTGCATGAATATCATGCAGGATAAGTTGGAGATCCTGAACTTGTCCAACAACAGGTTTTGAATTCACTATCTTATAATCCAGAAATTTGCCAACGACGAATTTCTTCGCACCGGCATCCTCTGTCTTATATTTGCGATCCAAGGATTCCCATAGTTCATTTGCCGTCTTGACTGGACTATACACGTTGTACAGTGTATTGTCCAATCCATTGAGGATATAATTCCGGCATAGGAAGTCAACATGTTTCCATGCATCCACAGCAGCAACCGCTTGTCGGTCAGATTCACCTTCAGTTAATGCCGGAGTGTTGTCAGATAGAACAACATTTTATGTTGCCATATTTTAAAATCAGTTCCATTGAACTTTTTTGGCTTTTTTCCGTGATTTACCGGAACTGTCGTAGTGACAGCCGGTAACACTGAAGGTATAACCGGAACAGGGGAAGGGGTAACAGCAGTAGCATCAACATTTTCAGATTCCATAATTAATATACTGTTATAACATAACAACACAAATGAAACAGTTTTAGCAACTCGGAAATAAATCTGAAAAGATTTTATTTTCTCTTAAAAAAAAACTGCAATAAAACTTTTATTATTTTTTTCTTAAAAAAAAAATCTATACAAGGCAAATTTATATGCAGCAAATTATTTTATTCCACAAATTAGAAATAATTTCAACATAAATAAATAGTGAAGTTAAAAAAACAGTATATAATCTGTAAAATATTTAATTAATCTACATAATTAATTATACTAAATTTTTTTAGAATCAATAAATTATGCTTAAAAAATAAAACAGAATATAATTTATCTAACAGTTTTAGAAAACTAATGAATCTGTACTACCGAAAATATAAACAGATTAAACAAATAGCAAGAGAATAAAACTATATACTTTTTGTCTTAAGATTGTTAGATTAATTAATTAATAAACAATCTCTTTATATATGAACTAATAATACAGCATAGAAAATAAATTAGAACAAAAATAATTTGTTTCATAAAGCAGAAAAGGAAAAACCTGCAACAGTAGTATAAATCTGCTGTAATGGAAACAGTAATGCTGAAATAATATAGAAATCAGAAATACCGAATAAGCAGGATGTAGACAGTAATGGTTGATCGAGGCTCGTATTTAACACGATTTTCTTAAGACAAAAACGCCCTCCCTTCGGTGCTTCGAGTTGGCAGCGTATGTCTCCCAAGATACAACGATTGGCGAGCAACAGAAGCAGCACAGCAATCTGTCACTCCAGCGAACCGAAACTGAGTTCGAACTCTCTTTTTGAATTCGGGAATGCAGAGGATGAAGAATAACAGAATCACAGAAGATGAGGGAATGATTTTTTTTCCGGTGTTGAAACCGGGCAGGAACCAGCCTTTAAATAGGCTCCATAAGGTGACTGTTCGGTCAAAACGAACAGGCATGGAACCGGTTCAACCTGGCGGTTAGACTGCCCAACAGGTGCAAACCCGTTCCGAACCGACTCAATGGTTTAAACTCCAACGACTCCGAACCGACTCAATGGTTTAAACTCCAACGACTCCGAACCGAACCCTTTAACGGTTCGGTAACGGTAACAGCAATGGTAATATTAAAGTTAAATAATTAATATTTAAATTAAAAAATTTAAATAAATAAATTTTTAGTAAAAAGATAAAGGTTGATCCGACCCGCGACCCGGCACTGCACGGCCGGCGGCGCGCACGCGTGTGGTTCAATTGACCAAGTTTAACCTTGTCCATAACTCTTCCTCCAATAAAAGTTGGGATGACTTAAAGGGCCAACCCTTTATCTCCAACCTAGGCTATATAAGGCACTATTAACTTTTATCCCCAACCAATGTGGGATAACAAAGCTCTTTTATAGTTGCTTGAAAATCCACCATTTTTATTCCCAAGTAATGTGGGATAGGTTCATGTTACCATTATTTTGCCAACTTTCATGGCACACTTTTGAAGTCAATTTCTCATTCACCCGTTAACGGTTTTGAATGCCGTAAAATCCATGATAAACTACTAATGGAGATGAACATATTAGGATTTAGAATCATCAAAAAGATTAATCCAATCCAAAGTTATTTTGCTCCAAAATTAGCTAAACTCTTGTTCAAAAAATTCAAAATCCATATATTTTTCCAACAGAAACGCAATCATAGACTGTAGTTCTGGTTTGCCTCTTTGCTTGTTCTTAAAATGGCTGACTTTTCAGATTTGGGATGCACTTGGCTTTCTATTATGGAGTTAAATATGGACTTCTTGTTGATTTCATGGATGTTGTAGAGTTTTTCGTGCACAGTTGCTGGATTTGTAATGTTATTTTTCCTGTAGAAGAAGAAAGCAACGAGGTGCCATTTGAACATGCATACTCAGTACACTCTATTGATTTCTCCATTCACACTCACACTAAAGCGTGTTATGAACAAGAAATCCCACAACCATCTGGGCTTCTTCATTTTTTAAAAAAAAATTCCGTAACTCTTTTCAGGAACTAAATGTTAGATAAAAATGTCACGGCAAACAAGAGATAATATAGTGGTGAGAGGTTTAGACTACCTCTGAAGTTTGAACTTTCTATCACGACCTTGGGTTAACCTTGTCAATGATTCGAGGAAATGAAAATGGTTGCTAGACAAGTATTTATGTGACGAAAATAGTTAGAACAACTAGTTTGTTTGCCTGTTAAAAAAATTCTGAATACTGATATACATAAAATTAATATGAAGGAACTTGAATTTAAGCATCTCAACAATGATACCAGAACTCTCACCTTTTACGTAGAACATACCTTTATTGACCATTGAAATTTGATAAATTGAGAATATTTACCCCTTTACTTAATCCCTTAGTGCTTGTCTCACTTTCAGCTCTTTGTGTTTAGCTTTTCAGGATAACTAATACTCTTTTGGTGATGAAAAAACTGATGTACATGGTGAAGTCATTCTTCCTTTTTTTTTTTCCCTTTATAGAGGACAAGAGAGCCGAATTACTCTATTAGAGGACAAGAGAGCTTGATGGACGGGTGTCCATCAAGCTTTCCTTCATATCTTAAAAGAAATTTCCCGAATTTAAACTTAAATTTTAATTAGGCTGATCAAGTTATTGGTTTACTTGAACATTCTCCTACTTTGCCCATTAAGCCAATTATGATGCAAACAAAGTTTTTCCATTAAACGATGCTTTTCCCTCCTTTTAACTCAAGTGGACTCCACATTTAAAACAATTCAATTGTTAGGCATATATTTTAAGGGTATTATTGTACTTTGGTAACTTTATGTATAGATAACAGTAGTAAGGGAGAGAACCTTAAATTGCTCTCTCGTTATCTACCAAGATTATTCTCTTTTTAGTTTTCTCCTCTATATTTCTTTTTCTACAGTAATCACATGATATTACAGTAATCTTAACCTAGTATTAGAGCACGATCTAGTGCATGGAAGGTTTAGTCATTTTTTTTTTCTTTTCCTTTATGTTTTAACGTTTCATTTTTCTTGTTCGTCGTTGTTCTATCAGCAAAAAAATAATTCCCGGATGATCGACTAACATTGTAGATGAGAGTGGTGATTTTTCCTTTTTTTCTAGATTGTTTTATGTGTTTTCTAATTTTTTTTTCTAGTTTTGTATATTTTGGTTATATTTTTCGCAACTTGCGATTGAGAATGGTTGGGCTTGGATCAATGGCTGAAAAGGCCTCCATAGATGCAGACCAGGGTTGAGAAGACTTGACCGAGCTTGGTTGTTGATCCTTGGTTGATTTTGATAAATGGCTAGGGTTTGTTCTGCGGTGTTTTGCTTTACTGGTCGCGGCTAGGGCTTGTAACATATGATTAGGCTTCTATTAGTGCCAAGTAGAGCTTCAAAGGACTTGACCAAGCTTACTTGTTGATCCTTGGTTGTTTTTTGGCCTCCCACAAGTGGCGGATAAGCTTTGCAACAACTTATTTGGTTCTTTTTGAGTTGTCACGATATGGTATGAGTTAATTTGCATGTTTTGAGTATTCACGGATCCTGTGTTTAAGTTATTCTTTGATTTGAGTCCGTTGCAAAGTTTATTGTTTTGTGTTGATTCTTTCAGTCTGGTACTGCCTGTACTTGGTTGGCTATGAGAAGATAGGGTTGAATCTTTCAAAGACTCATAGTGATAGTTGTTATTAGAAAGAGAATAATGGGAAGCCGTATCCTAATGGGTAGACGAGTAATCTTATTTATAATAAACTTAGAGAACACTATTACAATCATATACCCATACACACCGGATAATAATAATAATAATAATAAGCTACTAAACTACTAACACCTCCCTCAAGCTGGAGCATGTATATCTACTAAGCCCAGCTTGTTACATAAATAGGAGACACGCGGACCCGGTAAAGATTTAGTGAAGATATCAGTCACTTGTTCCCCTGTAGGGATAGATCCAAATGTAATAACACCTGTATGATATTCCTCACGGATAAAGTGGCAGTCAACTTCAATGTGCTTCATTTTTGCTCATGAAAGACTGAATTTGTAGGAATATCAATAGCGGATGTATTATCAACCAAGAGTCTGGCAGAGCCTTTAAGTGGAAAGTGTAACTCTGTTAAAATCTACTGAAGCCATATAATTTCAGCAGTCGCTAATGCCATAGTCCGGTATTCGGCCTCAGAACTAGACCGGGATACTACAGTCTGCTTCTTGCTCATCCAGAAAATCAAATTTCCACCAACAAATATAGAGTAACCAGAAGTGGACCTCCTGTCAAATGTACATCCAGCCCAATCAGCATTAGAGTACCCTTCCATTCCTATATAGCCATGATCAGAGAATTGGATTCCCTTACCTAGATTTTTGTGGAAATACCGAAGAATACGTAACACTGCTTGCCAATGGGAAACACGGAAATCAGACAAAAACTGACTCACTACACTCACTGGGTAAGTAATATCTGGACGAGTCATGGTAGTAAGATAATTAAGTTGTCCCACTGTACGTCGATATTGTTCAGGATTCGGAAGAACTGCTTCTTCTTTTGGTTCTAGCTTGACATTAGACTCCATAGGTGAGTCCACGCCTTTAGCATTCATATATCCTGCTCATTCCAGAATATCAATAACATACTTTCGCTGAGAAATGAACACACTTTTCGTATTTTTGGTTACTTCAATACCTATGAAGTATTGAAGTTCACCAAGATCTTTGGTCTGAAACTTAGTGCTCAGAAATGATTTAAGCGCAATAATCTCTCTACTGTCATTACCGGTAATAACAATGTCATATATATAGACAACAAGTAATATGCAACCTGCAGAGGTATGTCGGAAGAATACAGTATGATCATTTGCTGACTGCCGAAGGCCAAATTCCTAGACAACGGAGTTGAAACGGCCAAATCAGGCCCTGGGAGACTGCTTCAAATCATATAATGAACGCCGTAGCCGACAAACATTGTTAGACCCCCCATGAGCAACAAAGCCAGGTGGTTGCTCCATGTAAATTTCTTCATCCAAAGCATCATGCAGAAATGCATTTTTCACATCGTGCTGATACAACAGCCACTGATGGGAAGCAGCCAAAGACAAGAAGAGATGAACGGAGGCAATCTTCGCAATAGGGGAGAAGGTATCAAAATAGTCACGACCATAGGTCTGAGCATATCCCTTGGCCACCAAACGGGCTTTCAATCTCTCAAAAGTGACATCAGAATGAAGTTTGACATCATATACCCACTTACACCCAATAACTGTCTTCTCAAGAGGAAGACGTACCAGGTCTCACGTATGATTAGCCTCAAGAGCATTCATGTCCTCAATCATAGCCTGACGCCAACTTGGATGAGAAATGACATCTATAACAGAGCAAAGCAAAGTATGCTGATCGAGTGTAGTAATACCCTGCTGGACAGTAGCAAGCAATCCATGATATAACGTAGTATATAAGGGATGATCCCGACAACTAGGATAAGATTTGCGTAAAGCAATAGGAGGATTACTTACCTGATCAGAGGCCGGATTCAGCGGAGAGGAGTCTGACTCAGGTAGAGGAGAGGTGGTGGGGCTCGGAGAAGATGAGTTTGTGGATGAGGAGATCACAGGTGCCTTTGGGACAATAGGAGAAGACTCATCAGAAATATCAACCTGAGTTTGGGAACCTGGAGTCGGTGCCACTGGTAAATCTGGAGATAAAGGATATAGCAGAATCTGTTCTGAATCATCTGTACCGGTGGAGAAAAGTGTAGTTGCTGATACGAAGAACGAAGCAGACTCAACAAACACCACATCTCGGGATACTAGAAACCTTCGCAATTCTGGATTATGACACCGATGTCCTTTCTGTGTCTTAGGATATCCCATGAAAGCACACTTTAGGGCGCGCGCATCTAATTTTGTCACAGTCGGCCTCGTATCGTGCACATAGCACACAAACCCAAAGATCTTTAGTTGTAATGAGAAAGGAATCTGCTGAGGAAGTAAAACTGATAAGGGTGTAGCACTATGGAAAATAGAGGATGGTAATCGATTAATAAGATAGCATGTTGTCAATACTGCTTCATCCTAGAACACTTTAGGAACCTTCATCTGGAGCATTAGGGCACGAGCAGTTTCCAATAGATACCTATTCTTGCGCTCAGCCACTTCATTTTGTTGTGGGGTGTCTGGGCATGGCGTTTGGTGAATAATCCCATGGGTACGCAAGCATGTACCCAATACGCCACCAATGTATTCACTCCCATTATCACTATGAAGATTCTGAATAGTCTGTCCAAATTGAGTTTGAACCTCTTTACAAAAAATATTAAACACAGTTGGTAATTCAGAAAGCTTCTTCATAAGATACAGATGAGTAATTCGAGAATAGTTATCAACAAACGTGACAAAGTACCGGAAGCCAAATAAAGATGTAACAGGACATGGATCTCAGACATATGAATGAACTAAAGAAAAAGGACTCTTGTTCCTATTATTATTCCGTGACACATATGGCACATGCAGGTGCTTAGTAAAACGACATGACTCACAGTCTAACTGTGTAATATGACTGAAACTGGGACATAATTTCTTCAGACTCGGTAAGGAAGGATGGCCCAACCAACAATATATATCTAAAAGTTGAGATGAATGTCCGGAGCATGCAACATATGAGGGCTCATCCATCACATATAGGCCATCCACCACCTGTCCTCTACTGATAGTACTCTTCGAAACTAGATCTTGAAAAACACAATGACCAGGAAAGAATGTTACTGAGCACTTCAAATCTTTTGTAATACGACTTACTGATGGCAGATTAAATGGATTAGCAGGAATATGTAAAACATCAGAGAGGATTAGATATGGAGATAAAGCAGCTACTCCCTGTTCTTTCACCTCTAAGGTTCTTCTATTGGCAACAAGAACTTCACTATGTTCAGGGGTCAAGTGATAAGACGAAAAAGTACCTGTGAGTGGGTCATATATGCAGATGCACCTGAGTCTATCACCTATGATCTGGGAGTAGCCATACATGCAGTTGGGTTACCTGCAACTGTGGCTGCAGGAGTATCGGCTGTGTTCCGAATCCTCATCTAGATAAACTGATCTTACTCCTTCTGAGTCATATCTATAGTCTTCTTCTCAGAAGAAGAAGAAGAGGAAGGAGCATCATAATCGGCCACTGCATTGGCCACAGATGAGGTAGGACGCCCATGTAGCTTCCAACATGAGCTTTGTAAATGTCTTTGCTCTCCACAATAGTAGCAGGACCTGGTGTTACGTCTACCTCGGCCTCTGCCTCGTCCTTCCTCACGACCTTTACCTCGTCCTCCATCACTACGACCTCCATTACGACTTCTACCACGAAAACCACCTCTACTGCCTCCACGAAATGCACCGAGGGCTGTGTGATCACCCTAGTCAGTAGTAGTGATACGAGACTCATCCTTACTAATTGCTCTGTTCATCCTCCTAAAGATCTCAGATAAAGATGGAATATCGAATCTAGCCAAGATATGTGAACGGGGAGAGTCAAGTGGCTGGTTCACCCCAGCTAAGAAACACACCACTAAAAACTGCATTCTCTGTTATCTAAAAACCTTGTATCGATTGGTGAAAGGTACCAACCGATCATACTCATCTGCCAGCACCTTGAACTATGTGAAATAGTTTGAGAATGGTCGTTCGCCCTGCTGTATTCTGAATATACTCCGCATCACATCATATAATCTGGACAAGTCATTAGTCGACGTAAAGGTCTCCTCGAGTATGGTCCACATCTCTCGAACAGTGGCGGCATTGGCCACTAAAATCTCAATGGACGACTCCTTTGAATTCAACAGTTTACTCAGTAGTCTTGCATCATCCCTTTTTCACCTCTTGTATTCATCAGATCCCTTCTCAGAAGGATCGTTGAATAAATATTCCTCATTTTTCATACCTTCAATTGTTAGCAATACATTTTTCTTCCATAAAACATATGTTTGTGATCTAGTCAGTCTCGAATCTACTAACCGTGTGGATGATAAAAACACATGTAATTCCTTGTCTGTCAGTATTCATTTGAGTTTCACTAATCCTTCTTTCAGTACTACTTGGAGAGTCACCCACCCTTGTCGAACTCTTCGTTGACATCACACTCTATTAATATTATGGAATCACAGGCAACAACTACAACAACACAATAAAACTCAATTCCAACCGGAACGATTCATAAATGGACCACCAAACATACCTTCAAGCTATCACCAGAGTCTTTAACACCCTGTAATAGTCCTTGAAACCCTCAAAACATAAGCTAGGGTTCTCTGCAAGATTATTGGTGCTCACAGAATGAAGGTAAATGACCACAGTAGTCCCTAGAACCTCAAACCAGCTGTGTGAGAAAGCAGTTGTCGGCAACTCTAGGAAAAACTAGGGTTTCATTAGTCAATAGGGAAGGGTGTCGGCAACTCCCAGAGGGAGAAAAGAGACTGTCGGCACTTCAGGGAAGGGACCGGGGGGGGGGGGGGGGGG
>JAOTRH010024759.1:0-21708 GCA_034768845.1 Heliamphora exappendiculata | reverse complement strand
ATCACCGTGGAGTTTGAGAACTCTTACCTATTCCTATGATGCAGCGGTGATTTAAGGTTAAGCATAAGCTTTTAATGGCTTTTTCTGGTGAGCCAGACTGGTATAGAAAAAATATTATTGGATAAAAGTCACTTATGTGAGTATGAAGTGGGGCCGCTTCTTTGAGAATTTGACAAGGCGAATTTCTCGAAAAAATACTTGCAGAACTAGAAGGTATGTTTCATGGCCAAAACGAACACAATTGTGAGAACGAAAACTTCGTTGTGGAAGTCGTTGTGTGAAGCATGTTGTCTCGATTTATTGCTAAGGCGACACAGTTCAAGGCGGTACCGCCCACTTATTTGCCGGTAAATTCGATAGGTTCTCACAAGGGAAGGTTCAATGCTAACCGCTACCTATCCTATGCAGGGACTTTCAGTTGTCTATCTTTCTTGCAGTCAGCTTTGTAATCGGGGTTTGTATTCCCGCCAATTTCATTCATGGGGGGATTGTTAGAATTTTTGTGAATTCATTGGCCATTGAATTCCAGAATTCAATTGCAATTAAATTGGCCATTCAATTGGCAATTAAATCCTGAGAATCAATACCATTCATGGCTATTGATTCTCCTGAAACCCCCTCCATGGTGGAAGGCCTATATATGCTGTCATCCCTTTTAGTCAGGGGCAGAGGTAAGAAGAGACAGAACAGAGAAAAAACAGACAGTAGATGTGAGAAAGGAGAGATACAACTCAGAGTATATTGCAAGCTGTAAGAGAGAGAAAGATAGACAGAGTACATTCGTAGCCGATCCTTGGAGGTGTTTCAACGATCGTGTAGCTGTTTTATCCTGGCAGAGTGACGCCGGTGAAAAGCCTACACCCTCGGTAGGCGGTGAATTATTGTTAAGGAAACTGCGTTTGCAGGACTCGATTTGCAAATTCTATTCCTGTTATTTCTGTTATTTTATTTTTCATGTAATTTCAAATTATTGCAATTATTAAAAGTTAATAAAGATATATTTTTTAAATCACTAAACATGTATATATTTTAGCGTTGAATTGTCTTCCAACGTATACTTCTCGAAAAAAAGTCCATACTCCACTGAGCTAGTCTGGAAGCAGAGATAGTCTCTATGTAAGCCTTGTTTGGACGATAAATTTACGAAAGAATTTGCTAAGCAAATGAAGCCCGTTTGGTATATTCTTTTATTTATTTATTTTATTTTACTTAATTTTATTTTTAATAATTTTTTTATTATTTAGTCAAATTAACATACATTTACTTTTCAATTTTTTTCATCAAGTCTAAAAAGTAATTTTTTATTATAATATAAAAAACTTTGAAAAAGTTAAAAATAAGTTGCTAAGCCAATTTTTATTAAGCTTATTTTCGCTCCCAGTGAACTTTTTTTCTTTTTTTGGGTCAAATTTGTTTATTTTTTATTCATTTAATTTTGACTACCTAGAAAAATAAAAAAACTTAATCAAAAGCTTAAAAAAATAATAAAAAACACAAATTGTAAAATTTAACACAAACAGTAATAGAAAAATCCAATTTTATTAACCAGAGTTCACAAAACCAAAGAGAGAAATTACGCTTAGATCATTCAAAATCCACATTACTTCCATAT
Source organism: Heliamphora exappendiculata (assembly GCA_034768845.1). Classification (NCBI taxonomy): domain Eukaryota; kingdom Viridiplantae; phylum Streptophyta; class Magnoliopsida; order Ericales; family Sarraceniaceae; genus Heliamphora; species Heliamphora exappendiculata. Next base: position 20,096 of record JAOTRH010024759.1, on the reverse strand, counting down.
TCCTTGCCCTCTCTCTCTCTCTCTCTCTCTCTCTCTCTCTCTCTCTCTTTTCAGTACTGCAACATTTCAGCGGAGAAGACGACGGGTTGGTTCAGATACGGACAAGTCCATGGATTGTTCATGGACTCGAAACCAGGGATCACCTCCTCGGCGGCAAAGTAACCGTTACCACCATTCATGAAGACGATGATCTCGTTCAGAGCCTCCAATCTCCGGCCGAGCTCCAGAGCTGGATTGTTCATGGACTCGAAACCAGGAATCACCTCCTCGGCGGCAAAGTAACCGTTACCACCATTCATAAAGACGATGATCTCGTTCAGAGCCTCCAATCTCCGGCCGAGCTCCGTCGCCTGAGCTCTCAGAATAGAATTCTCGCCGTCGATGTTCAAGCAGAGCTGGGTGGCGACATTGATCTCCATAATGATTTGGTTGTTCTTGTCCGTGAGCTGAGCCACCTCGGCCGTCAGATCATCGAGGTGTTTCTGTTTCTTCATCCGAGATCGCCTCGCCGATTCCCGATTTGACATCCTCCTCCTCCTCTTCCTCTGATCCATCAGTTGCTGAAGTTCTTCCTCGGAACCTGAGCCCTGAACCAGAGTCGATCCTGATGATGTTCCACTTGGGGAAGCCATGGAATCTCACAATAAGCTAATTCAGATTTATATATAGATATAGATATAGATATAGATATGGATTGATTTAATTAGATGGATGGATATATAAGGATTTGGTATTGGGAGATTGGAAGGAAAATCATGAAATGTAATAGAACCAGTAGAGGAAGACGACTGAGAAGGATTGAACAAGATGGGACCTGAGCCTGCAAGTGGAATTTATCATAAACCCAGAAAGGAAGAGTTCACTGAGAATTTGAGGCATGAATTTCAAACATCAAGAACAAGATGTTGAGCATTAAGGTAGATTGAAGAAACAAATTCTGGGTTTGTTTTTTAATTCCAAGCAAAGATTGTGAGTTTGGTGTGTTGAAACCCCAAACCCAGATGAGAAAATTGGAGTTTTCTCGGGAATCTTGATGGGTTGCTGGTTTGTTGATTTTGGATCCAAAAAGGAAACCCTGAAAGAAGAAAAAAAAACGAAGAGAAAGGAAAGAGAAACAGAAGAACAGAGCTTGGGACACAGTTTCTATGGTGAGAATCCGAGACACTGAAAAAAATAGAAGCAGCAGAATTGTGTCAAAAGACTTGACGATAGAGAGAGAAATCGAGAGAAAGGGGGAAGAGGTTTGCTAGGCTATTGCATAGAATATATAGAACAATATGGTGACGAACAGCTGTTTAAAATTATTATTTTTTATTTAAGACCCGAAAGTGAACGAACGAACTTTCTTTTGAAAAAAATATATATATATATACTACGTCATCTCTAAAAAAAAGTTGTCTTTTAAAAAAAAATAAGAAAGATATTTTTAAAATAAAAACTTTACTAGTTTTTTTTTATTTTTTTTAAAAGAAAAAAATATATAAACATCTCAAACACTTTATTTTTAAAATAAAATAATTATAACATTATTAATAAAAAATTCAATTTTATTCTTAAATATAAAAAATATACCATTATTTCAAACACAACAATTTAAAAATAAAAATAAAAATATAATAGTCATTTAATTAAAAACAAAAAAAATTATTCTAAAAAAATTATTCTAAATAATTTATTTTTGCTTTTACTTTAAAAAATATACTAAACCTCTTAAAAACTTAATCTTTTTAAACATTCAAAACTATTTTTATTTCAATTGAATTTAATTCATTCATTTTTACATTCCAAACTAATTTTATTTCAATTGAATTTTGTCGATTCATGTTTAAATTTTATAACTTTTGAAACTATCTTCTATGACTTTTTTTGGACAAATCTTCTCTTTCAAGAATTTTATATCTATCTGTTTAAGAGTAATGTCATATTTTATATTTGAATGGGTGAATTACGTTTAAACATTTTGTATTCATTTAAAATAATATTATTTTTTTTAATATTTAAAATACAACCGACACCCCTATAAGATAACATCATTAATTTACTAATAAAATGAGTATATTGCCTTTGTCTTTTATTTATATTTTTCTAGCCTTCATCCTACACCCTCACCACCACCGCACAAACCAGCACTGTCACCCCCTAGGCCACTATTGCCGTCGTTCCCTTCCTAAACCCTCATTGCTTCCACCATCCCAAAATCTCACCATCACCGCACAAACCAGCATTGTCTCCTCCCTTCGTCACCAATGTTGTCGCCTCCATCGCAAACCCTCACCGCTACTACCTTCCCAAACCCTCACCACCACTGCACAAACCAACGCCGATGCCTCCTTCGCCACCAATGTTGTCGCTCCCTTCGCAAACCCTCACCGCTACCATCACTCCAAACCCTCGCCACCACTGCACAAACCAGAGATTGGTCCGATGATATGTTTGATGACGAAGTCAACAATTGTCATCGCAAAAATTACAAATTCCGAGAATTCCTCATCGATTCTCCGAAAAGGAGTTTGCGATTCTCTTTGGCGTTTTTTCTTCTTCTACTTCTTCTTCTTCTTCTTCTTCTAGTTTTCTCTTTTTTCTGAGACCTACTAAGATTGGTACACCATCTTTTCTTGTTATGGACCGTCGAGTTCTTTAACTTCTCGTTGTTTTTCCAGTCAACGATGAGGTTTTTAAGCCTTTCGTTACCGCAGTGATAGGTTGACGATCTGGGTTTTTTTCCGGAGCGAAGAGAGTATGGTTTTTGGAGATTACAATCCGATTTCGGCTAAAGGGATCGAGATCGGACAGAGAAATCAAGAGTTGACTTTGCGATTTTGGGGTGTCGCAGCTTGAGGGAGTGATCAGAATGTAGTGTTTCGCTACATGTCGTTTTCATGGTTTGATCGGAGGAAAACAAATGGAGGATTGACTAAAGCAAAAGGCTAAATGGAGAGAGAAACAGGCGTGATAGAGTACAAAAGAAAACAAATGAGAAGAAAAACAAACACTCAAAAGTGGCAGTGTTGGTGGCAAATGGGGGCAGCAGCGCTGGTTTGTGCGGTGGTGGTGAAGGGGCTGATTGAACTTAAGAGGGCAAATATGTCATTTTAAGTTATTTTTTTGTTGATATTATTTTTTTCATTGGGTTAACAGACTATTGATTAATAGGTGGGGTAAATTGTTATATATTTTATAAAGTAAGAAAGTGTCATAATATTTTCAAAAGTAAGAGAAAAATAGTTATATATTCAAAATATGTCAGGATCTAGATGTAATTTACCCTATTTGAATATAAGATAATTGGCCTTGTTTGGTTTAAATTGTGAGAGATTCTTTTACTTTTATCATTGTCGTATTTTATATTCAATCAAGACACTTTTTAATATAATTGAATGGCTAATTAATTTTGAACAACAACTAAGAATACATAAATTTTAAAAATAAAAATATACTTAAAAATCAATTCAATTATGAACTTCTATTGTCAATTCATAAAAAATTAAAAAATATATATATAAAACTGATAAAATTAATACATATTAAGTAAGTAGGCAAAACAATATATATAACAATCTACTTACTGCAAGAATAATTTTATTACATTCCGTGTATTATGAAAAGCTCTTAACCATATGGTTGTCATTCAATATTAAAATATAATTATTTAAGATATGTTAAATAATATTTTTATATGATTTTAACAATATAAAAACAATTAGGAAATACTTTTAAATTCTAAATAATATTAAATTATCTTAGTCATATTAAGACTTTTGTCAATAAACAAAGAATTTCAAAATAGGGTAAAAATTGTCTTTATATTTTAAAAAGTAAGATTCCTTGCTATAAGAATATTTTGGTCATTCATTAAATCTAGTGCGTTTTTGGTAAACAAAATTTAAGAGGGTGAAAATTGTAAATGATAATTTTAGAGAAAAATAAATAGTTAATATAGGGCGAAAAGCCATACAAGGTGCATTTTTATGAAAACTAATCTTGAATATAGAATTTTGATCAAAATATATCTCAACCGTTTATCTCGACTACTCGATAAAATACCAAATAGCATATTTTGAAAAGGGAGCTCATGCAGAGGTTCCATTTTGTTAGCCTATTTTGGGATAAGTTCTATTAAAAAATATATATTCTATTAGGTCCTTTTGTTTTGTTATTTACTAAAATTACCCTTACTTTAAATATTTCATTCGTGTTATCCAAAATCTCCCAACCTAGTAACTGTTATCCTAAATTTCTCTGTGAAACAGAGAGATATGCGCATCAACTGATTTCTCAATCTTTGAAGATATTGATTCGAAATTCTTTGCTATCTTGTTTTAGAAATAACTCATTGATTTATCTCTATCAAATAACGAAGAATGATTCTGAAGAGTAAATAATGAGAATCGAATATTGCATTTTTCATTCGCGAACCCTAAGTGCTACAATCTCGGCATTTAGCATTCTTTTCGCGGTTCTGAATCGTATTAAGGGTTTTCATTAAACTCATTATGTAATATTTACCCCTTATTGTCTCTGATTTTCATATTGCGTATAGATTGTGTTCGATTTTCTCATTTATTTCGTTTCAGACTGAAATGATAAAATTTCATTACTAAATTCTCAATGAAATATGTTCTCAATGTAGTGTGTTGGCATTCACAATGAGAACGTTCTCATTAAACTGTGATAATTATAATTGTAATTTGTCATTAAACTATTAAATGAGAATGTAGCGTAGTGAGAATGTTCATAATAAAAATATTCTCATTTCTCATTGTAATGTGTTATTATCTCAAAAATTAACCATTACAATAAAAATTTGTACAATGTTGCACTGTGTTCTCATTCGCAAATGAATTCTCAATAAAATATATTAAACTATTAAATGAAAATATGGCGTAGTGAGAATGTTCATAATAAAAATATTCTTATTAAACTGTGACGTAATATCGTGAATTAATTTCTATTGGGTGTTAATTCTTTAAAGATTTTTTCATATAAAATAATTAAAAAATGAGAACATATTACAATGAGAACTCATGAGAATATTCTCAATTGAAGGAGTTCTCATTGTATTTTTATTGACATTTATAAGGAAACTATTCTCATTAAATCGTGGCATTTATAACTGTATTTTTTCATTAAACTATTAAATAAAACTGTGGCATAGTGAAAATATTCATAATAAAAAATGTTCTTATTAAACTGTGACATAATGAAAATGTTCTCATTATATAATAAGAAATCAAATTCACATTAGGAATGTATTGTAACTACGAACTTATGGCGTTACCAAAATAGCGTTTTCAAAATTCAGAATAAAAAAATTCATAATGAAATTTACTAAAATTTAAAATGAAAAAGTTGCATAATAAAATTTATGACGTTACCAAAATTCAGAATATAAAAGTTAAGATGAAATTTATGACATTAATATACACGGAATCTCTTGGTGTTAAATATGGTATTTCAAAATTTAAAATACTATATATAATTCATATATTATATATATAAACATGCGAAAGGGTATTTGCGTAAGAAATTTTGATAAAACTTGAAAATAAAAATCTCTTGAGTTATTCTGTAAGTGATTGGGACCTATCCCAAAATAGATTTCTAATATAGTATCATAATTAATTATCCATTTTGAAATATATGCTCTATTTTATTATATAAATACGGTATTCAAATGTAGTCACCAAACATGCTCATTACTCTTATTTTAATGCATTAAGATTATATTTGTTAAGTGGAATATGATTGAATAACATGATAAAGGATAAAAAATATATGTCCTATATTCTTTTAATACCATAATACAATAATTTGTATTAGGTTTGATTAAAATAAAATAAAATATAGAATAAGAGTTGTAAAATTATTTTCAATCGTTAAATAAAAAAGAAAAGATAACTCAAAAAAAATACAAATAATTCTAAAAGGGTTTAGAATTGGCCTATTTTAATTATAATCATATATATATAGTATTGTTTGGTAACCATTTAAAAAGATTAAGAAACTCTTCAACTAACTGGGAATGATGTGTTAGTCCTGAGACTATTTTGATAATTTTTGTACATGAAAAAAATTTAATTCTATTAAAATTATGTCTAACCAAATAATGTATTATTTATTCTTATCCCTAAACTATTCTATTTTTAACTAAATATCATTCGGTATAAAAAATACTATACTAATAATCTAAATATACTAATTATTTTATAAAAATAATTATTCAATCAAACGAACAAGGAAAGTGGGATAACTTTTCTATAAATTATGAAATATTAGTCTCCACATAGCGGATTAATAGTCCAATTCTATAAATCAAATGTGAGGGTAATAATTTGATGAGAAAAAAAATCTAAAAATATGAAATTAAAATTGGCACACTTCAAAAATTCCACATAATCAATGAATTCTAATGTAACAAATAGAGATATAAAATCATTGGGACAGAAAATTCTATGCATGTGTTTGGCCTGACTTAAAAGTTAAGTTTTTTTGCTTAAAAGCTAATAAAAAGCGAACTAGTTTGGCTTAGCTTGACTTTTTTTCACTTTTTTTATTTTTTCTACATAATTTGATATCTATTTTAAAAAAAAACATAAAAACTTAAAAATTACTAGAACAACTGGTCCAAACATAGGCTAATTCTTTTCTTTTGATCCCGCATGACTCCTCTTTTCTCAAGGGCCAACTATTTGGTCTTAAAAAATTTCTACAATTTTTTTCAAAGTTTTTTTTAGACTTTTTTTTTACAGTTTAGTTTAGGTTTTTTTATTTTTTCAGCTTCTTGTGATAAAAGTGATAAAAAAAGTACACCTATTCGTGCTAAAGTTAAAAAAAATGCTAAAACAAAAAAAAACTACAAAAAGCCAAAAAAAAGCTATTTATTATAGGTTTTTTTAGGCTAATCTGACTTTTTTTTAAAAATTGTGATCAAATGCAAAATAAAATTCAGATCTGAGTTTTTCTTTTTATATTTTAGATTCATCTTGACTGAAGAATAATAAATCTTTTTTATCGAAGTAGAAAAAAAACTAGAAAGACCAAAAAAACACTAATTTCTAGTTTAAATATTTATTTTTATTTTTAATTGAGCTTTTAAATTTCTAATAATCACTTATTTAGTTTTCACCTTTCACTATTTAAGAGTAATAAAAGGAGTAATTTTTTGATCAAATATAAAATAAAATTCAGCAAAAATATTTTTAGAAAGTCAAATTTATCAAATATATTGTCGCGACTCGCGACAGGTAAAAAATATGTCAAGAAAGCTCCCTCCCTGAGGTTTTATTCGATACTTATATTGTATTTCCCGCATTTGAATTCTAGAGAATATTTAGGCCTCGTTTGATTATTAGTTTTAAGTTATATTTTTTATTTTTTTGCTTAAAATTTTAAAAGTTTTAAAAAAAAAATTAATCACTGCATATTAAGCGGCGAATAAGAGATATATAATATATATATATATTTGTGTAAAGTGTATTAATATTTGTAAAAATGATAAATCTTACTTTTAAAATTTTTATTAATATTAAAAAAAATTTATCTTTATTATCCTATTAACCACCGTCTATTGGACAGTGGTTAGTATGACCCAAATTTAAAAGCTTCATTTTTCAACTCAAAGTTTTTAGTCATTTTTCTTTTTACTTAAATTCTTTTATATATTTTTAAAAATATCATAATTTTTATTATACAAATTTATTTTTTTATAAAAATTATATTTTTAAAATATATTTGTCAAAATCTATTAAACAAGATCTATTTTGGCTTCTTGAGCTTAAAGTGGTTTTAAGCAAAAAATCTTAACTTAAAATAAGATTGCCAAACGAGACCTTACTGAGCTTCTGTTTGGCCTAATTCTTTTTTTAATATTTTTTTGCTTGAAAGCTTAGTAAAAATTTACTTGTTTGGTCTCTCATCATAATAATTGATTTTTTTACATCTTTTTATATCTATATTTTTACAAAACAAATTAAAAAATTAAAGAATTAAAAAAAAATTAAACCAAATACAAGCTAAGATTCTCTCTCTTTCTATATTTTTTCGTGTGAATAGATCAAAATTAGAAGAAAAAAAAAGGCATATCAACGTATGTCAAATAGAATTATATATTTTAGTCAAGATGTTAAGTGTAGGGAAATTATCTTGCAAACAAACACAAACACGGTATTTGGTATAGTTGAAATTAATTATTTATAAATTATAATTAAAAAAAATATTTAATTTTGTAGCACATGTTGCGAATATTTGAAAGAATTAATAGATTATGAATTTTAAATCTTAAATGGTGTTAAAAGATGAGATAATTTGTCAATAGCCACAAGCAAATTAATAAATTGCCAAACAGTCTCAATTGATTTTTCAAATCTAAAATCTAAAAACTAATCTATATTATATATTATTGCAAAACGTTACTAGTTCTGTGACCTTGAAAGTCTTAATTATATTTTTTTAGAATTTTGATTTTTTGTTAAAAAAAATGTGTGCCAATTTGATTGGTTCTGTCCATAAATTTTTATTTTTTAAATCTGTCTTCATACTATTTCTTAATTGCTTCCTAAATGGGTTTAAAGATAATTGATAACAAGTTCAGATTTAAAATAATTCTAAATATATATTGAGATTGATTTAGGAATAGTTATTGTTGAAAACTAATTAAGGAATGCATAAAAATTCTAATTTAAAATAATTCTAATACATCCCATAATTAGTTTCCAACAAACATCATTCTTAATATATTCTGAATATATATTTATATATAGTCTATACTTTTATATTATATATTAAATTATTTTATAAATTCATTAATCTTCAAAGTTCTAATTTATTTTTATTAATTTTTAAAATTCTAAAATAAATAAATGTACATGTCAAATACTAATTGATTTTTCTTATTGAGTTTTGAATTGTCAGCATTAATTAAATTCTCTTGGAAATGAAAGTTTATTTGGCAATTGTTTTTTAATTTTTCATTCATTCTTCAATTTTTAAGTTGGAGTATTTACTTTGTATAAATATTCATATCATGTATTATTTTTGTATTTTTTTATAATTTCCTTACAAAATGTGATATGCCATTAAGAAAATTACTGAGCATTAATTAAATATCTCAAGTTATATCAATCAATCACAAAACCAACTACTAAGTCATGCTACATAAATGTACTTGATTTCTAAATATCATAGTTTTTTTAATAACTTAATAAGATCAATAAAAACATTTTATAAATTCTTTTCTTAATATGACCATATTATATAAAATATATTTATTTGTAAAAATTATTTAAATATATATTAATTTTGTACCTTTTACAACATAAAAATTACAATTAACACTATAAAAAAAATTGCAATTACCCTAAGAATTTTTATTTTGATTATTTGAAGTAAAATTTTACTTTTTATAAGTTTAACAATATATAAAATAACCTTTTTATTATCATTTTAACAAATGTCGAATTATAATTTTTATCAAGTATTTTTAGTTGAATTAGTATCACGTTAAAAAATTATTTATATTTATTTAGAAAAGAGGCAATAAACTAATTTATTATTAAAAGATCATAATAAATAAGATTTTAAAATTTGTAACTTATTTTGGTACTATAACAAGACTTAAATAATATATTTTTATATTTATTATTTTTATTCCGTATTTAACACAGGTTAATTGCTAGTAAAAAAAAGTATTGCCAAACACTTCTCTTATACTTGATATATCTACTTACCAAATAACTTTAACGTGTTAATTTTTAAAATGAAAAATAATATACTAAAGTCTTGTTTGGAATTTTTTAAACTTCATTTAGAATCCTTTTGTTCATACTGAATTGTTTTTAAATTGCTCTGAATTTAAAAATGAGGAAGAAAAAAACCTAATTTTGAGATATCTAAAAAGCTTGAATTTTTTAATTGTTTAAGATAATTTTTTATTTTTTATTAAAATATCTAATATATCTTTATTTGTTTTACTCTTAAACTAAGTTACTTGAAACAATTTCTTGAACATAGAATTATTTTTTATTGAGAGTATTATTATAATTTTATTTAATAAAAAATTAAATTATTTGAAATTTGAATATGACTTTTATTTTAAAAAATGAAGAAAAACACAGCGCAATTTTGAACCATTTTTTAAAGGGTCATGCTAACCACATCCCCATTGGACGGTGGTTAATTGTATAATAAAGACAAAAAAATTTTAATATTAATATATTTTTAGAGATAAAATTTATAACTTTTACAGATATCAATACACTTTATACAAATATCTATACATTATAAACTCGTAGCATTTTTCTTTTTTAAAATCAACTTTTCAAAGAACAAAAACAGAACCTAAAAGCTATAAATCAAATAAAGCTAGATCACATAAAATAAAAAGAGTAGAATCGCCCCTCACAAGCTGAGTGATAGCTTTTTGCTTTTTATTATTAATTATAATTATAAGTAATAAATTTTTTTAAATACTCATTAATCTTATTATAATATATAAATATTTTTTTAATTTAATTATAAATTATAATTTTTATTATAAATTATTAATTTTAATAATACGAAACAGACACTTCTGAAATCTACCACTAACCAGAAAAATTGTTGGGAGAAAGCACGTGCGGTTGGCGGGCCCACAAACCTCCACTATTTTTGAAGAATTATTTAATAATAGGTGGTTGATAGATGGATGGAGTCAAAAGTTTTTAAATATTAATATATTTTTAAAAGTAAATTTTATAATTTTTATAAATATTAATATATTTTGTATAAATATCTATATATTATACATTTATTATTCACCTCCCATTAGAAATGGCAGTGGTTAGCATTTTTTTATTTGTAATATTATAGTTCTATTTAGACAAATGTTATTTATTGACTTATTAACTTATAACTCATAAAATTTGATTTATTTACTTATTTTTATTTTTATTTTATTTTATTTTATTTTTTGAAAAAAAATTATTTTTTTAACTTTTTTCAATTAGAAGAATCTAAAAAGTATAATAGTTGACTAAATGATAAAAAAAATTTATTAAAAATAAAAAAATTTATAATAATAAACAAATCAATAAGTCAATAAATTAAATTCACCTTATTTATGTGGTATTTTAATTTTAGAATTTAGAATAAAATATTTTAACTAAAATAATTCGGGCAAATTTTATTTGATAAGTGGTTGACTAATTTCTTGTTTGAATGTCTGAAAACTCTAGCTTTGAAAAGGTTTGGCTTAGAAAAAGAGCAAAAAAAAATTAAAGTGTTTGGAATAATTATTTTAGAGTAATTTTGTTATTTTTTTGTCAAAATACTTAATATGATATTATTTTTTAATTTTAATTTATAATATTTTAGATATTGGAATACTTTTTTTGATTGGTGAGAATTTTTAATTAAAGGTATTATAGTTTTTTTTTTTTATTTTTTTTTTGAGAATTTGGGATATTTATTGGCTTTTTCCAGGAGATTTTTAAAAAAAATATTATTAAAATTTTAAAATATATCAAATAGTATAATTTAAAAACTAACTTTTAAAAAAAGTCAAATTTTTAGATAATCCAAAGAGGTCCTACGAGTAATCCAATTAAAAAATTAGGTAATACCACGCCATTACCTAATTTCCCGCACGTTTTCAGGCGGCGAAGTTAGGCCCTACTTTTGCTTTCTTTTTTCATTTTATTAAAAAAAGTCAATTTTAGGTTATTATTTGAGTTTTTTAAGGAAAAGATTTTATTCCGATTTCAAATAAATTTAAATAATGTCCAAAATGTCAACAATACTCTCAAAAAAACAGTCCTTTTTTTAAAAAAATTTATTGGAGCATTTAGGAAGACGACTCATTTGTTAGACTTATTTAGAGTTAACAACTATATTAAAAAGTATAGTCTAATAAGTTCCGTTTTAATATAAAACTCCTAAAATAACTTTAATGAAAATAGATGAGAGAGAAAGAGAGAAAATTTATGCAATTATTTTGTATTTTTAAAATTTAAAATTATATAGCTTTTAGTATAAAAAAATTTAAACAAATATTCTATTATCAACTGATAACAAATTTTAATCCTATAATTTTTTTTTCTACAAATTTAGTCTCATACAATAATTAACTGACGAAAATACCCCAAATATTTTATTTTTAGATATCATTTAAATGAAGCAACATCTATATATATATATATCTATCTTAATTTAAAATATTTTTAAGAATTTTCTAAAACTGATGTATCCCTTAAAATAAGCAACTCCTCTCTCTGTTTAATAAAAAATCAAAACATGACATGATACCAGAAAATAGCAACTGATACAGAGATTTTTGTAAGAACACCTAGCTGATACAAATTACAAATAATACATTTATCACTTCACACTAAACATTCAACCCAAAACTCCCAACTGCTACAATTTATAACAAATATATTTATCACAAAGGTCACTACTCACTTTAAGTGATACTTTTAGGATTTCATCACTAGTAAAAATCACTACTGAGACAGAAATTTTTGCAAGAGCACCCAATTGATACAACTTATAACAGATGCATTTATCACTTCAAGCTAACCATTCAGCCCAGAATATCCAACTGATACAATTTACAACACATACATTTATCACAACGTTACTACTCACTTTTCAAGTGATACTTTTAGGATTTCATCATTTGTAAAAATCACAACTAAGAAAAAGATTTTTACAAGAACGCACACCTGATACAATTTACAGCCGAAAAAATTAACCCTGTGTGCCTCTGAAAATCTCGACCCTATTTTCGAAAGTAAATCTCTCTCTCTCTCTCTCTCTCTCTCTCTCTCTCTCTCGTTTCATTCTGATGTTCTGTTCTTGCCTCCAGACGACTCTATTTTCTCGTCGTTTCGCTCAAAAAATCAAACCCAAATCGTTATATTTCGTTTGGCAGAAATAGATCTGATTTTTTCAATTTGGGTATTGCAGAAAAGTCGAAAACAGAGACGATTCGTCGAAACTAAAGCCGAATCGTCAAGGTAAATCCAACGACGTAGAAGATAAAAATGATGAAAAAGACGATAACGAAGAAGAAATCGAAAGGTCGATAGAACAATCCTGTTATGGCAACAAAATGGAAAGGGTCAGATTTGATAGAGCTGAACATGTGGGATACACGGAGCAATTAATTTGGACGATTGTAAAAAATTGACTTTCTGAATTTTGAAACCCCCTATTTTCGGATAAAATATTCCACCAAATCAGTTTTCATTCCAAACAAAATCTATTTTCACCAAATTTGTTTCCACCAAATCAGTTTCCTAAGTTTTTATTTCAGTTTTCACCAAATCTGTGCGTAACATTTCAAAAATAAGGCTAATCTTAATTAGGGGCATATTAGATATAATATAATTATTTTAAATCTGATGGGACTAAATCTCTTAAAATAAAAAAAAAGATTAAGTCCACTTTTTGGTAGTAAAATTAGTTTTACTCTCATTCAATCTTTTTTATTAGGATTAGTCCCGTTTCAATTTTAATATCTTGAAATATCCTTAAATCATTTTTTTAGAAATTTTTTTGACCAAATTCTTTCCTAAGCGGGAATAAAAAATTATGTCCCATAAATCTCTCACAAATCTCTCAAAAAATCTCTTCCAAAATCTCTCCAAAAATCTCTCTTTTACATTTTGTGCCATATGCATCACAATCCTAATTTTATTGTCGTCTTCATCCTCCGTCGTCGTCGTCTTCATCATCGACGTCGTAAAAATATAACATTAAATCATGAGATGTATTCTGAAAATTGCACTGTTATTTCCCGTATCACTTTTGGTATAACTGATAAATGTATCAGTAGAATACAGACAGAAAAGTATACTGTTATTTGAACTAATAAATGTATCAGTTGAATATGTATTCTGAAAATTACACTGTTGGAACAACGGATAAATGTACTCGTAAAATACAGACTTAAGAAAGTACACTGTTATGTGAACTAATAACTGTGTCAGTTGAATATGTATTCTAAAAATTGCACTGTTGGAACAACTGATAAATGTATCATTTGTTGTTCGAATCTGTAACTTGCAATGTTGTTGCAACTAATACATTTATCTTTTGAGTTCAAATTATGAAATTTTGTAGAACTGCTAAAAGTATCATATTAACTACCAAACATATGAAATATAAATTTGTCAGGTACTCTGATAAATGTATAAGATGTATTTAGATTCAAAAAATTTCACATTTATTCTAACTGATAAATGTATTAGTTTATTTCGTATCCACAAATGGATAATTTTACATTTTTAAAACAAAAAAATTAAAATCAAAACATATACATACCTGTAAAAATCTAGAGAGCTGTCGAATTGTAAACGTGAATAATACTTTGAGGACAACGAAATGACAATGAATAAATCGAAAAATATGTTAAAATTTATTTCAAGTCAGAAAAATTAGTTGATTTTCAGTTTTCAACTAAATCATTTGCCACTTCTGAATTTTAATGAGTTTTGACGAATTTTGATGCATGCGTCTAAAAATATTCTCTAAACAGGAAAATGTGTCTGCCTAATTAAATTGTAAGATATTGTACGAATCAACATTTGTGAAACTGATATCTAAAATTTAGAAAAATATAATATTTTTCATAAACAAAGTGATAAGTCAAGATGATCCTGTAATTAATGTGCATGCTAAAATTATGGGGATTAAATGCAAAATACATCACTGATTTCTATATAAGATAATGTATCCTATAATCAAGACATTTAAAATAAAAATAAGGCACTAGTTGGTAAATGGCATGTTGGACCAAAAAATTATAAAATTTGAATAAAATGATTAAGCCCAATATAAAAAAAATAAGTGGGATTAAAACTCTTACATACTTTTAAAATGGAACTAAAACTTAATTAATCCTAAAATAAATATTGTAGGATTAAATCTCATTTGAGTTCCAAAAAGATGACTAATCTTTAAATTTCTCTTTAGTATATACATTCTTATTTAATAATAGATATATTTTTAATCCTTTTCACATGGATCTATAAAACAAGATATATAGTGAATATAAAAATTTTAAAAAGTAAAAATGAGAAATTCTCTTTTTCAATAACAAATAATAATCTTTTCATGTGTACAAATGAAAAATGAGAGATTTTATATTTTAAAATTAGTAAATGAATAATGAGACAAATGGAGAAACAAATAAAATAATTTTTTTATTATATTATAATTTTATCTAATTTTTATACATTAACTAGTTACAAAATAAAAAAAAAATTCTTGTTATATTTAATGAGAAAATAATAAGTTTTTTATTTTCAAAAAATAATTTTATTTTTGGTAAAGTATTTCTCATTTTCTAATTGAGAACTTCAAAATTTATATATATTTTTAGACTAATCAATGTTAAAAAATAAGAGAGATTGTATTTCAACAAGATAGGACCCTAACATAATTATGAGAAACCTGAAAAGTTATAAATTTTTTTGTAAGATTTTTTATTTTAAAAAATATAAGATTTTCTCATTTCTATTTTGTGAAAATATAAAAGTTCTCATTTTTTTTATTTGTTATTTTTTTATTTTCTATTCAATATAAATCTTGATGAGAAGATTTTAAATATATAAATATTATTAAATAAATATAACAAAAATTATGCAATTTTAAAATTTAAAAACACAAATTAAATATTTTCTTTCTATTTTTTATTTTCTTTCTCTCTTTCATCTCCCTACATTATTTCTCATTTTCTTTAACAATTTCTCTCTAAAAGGCTGATTGGCGACTAGCTCAAAAGTTAGTTTTTTTTTGTATTTTTTATATTTTTAATTAAAAAGTTAAATTGATTTGAACATAGGTTGCTTGGTAACTTAATTTTTATGCAATTTTTTTAAAGTTAGTTGTTTAGATAAAAAATTAATTTTTTTACTTTTTAATTTAAATGGATAATTTACCCTTTTATCTATTTGATATTAATAATTAGATTTGGTTAGTAGTAGTAGTAAATAAGTTATGAATAAGAAATATTATTATCTTTTAAGAGTAGTGAGAGTTTAAATAAAATATTATGAGAGTTTGTATTTTTATTTAACTTTTTAATTTTGTATTTATTATCAAACAAATTATCTTAACTTTTTAACGTTTTTAGCAAAAAAATCAAAATTACCCATATGAGCGCCTAAATACAAAAATTGGTTGCGGTAGCTAGTCAGAAACAAGCTGGCGACGCATTATGGAGGAAGGAAAGGTCATTTATAACTTGATCAGTAATTAGTTTAAAAGTTTATTTTTTTATTTTTTTTTATTTTTTTATTAAAAAATTAAATTGAGTTCAAAGTAAATTGTTTAGTAACTTTATTTTTAAATTAACTTTTTTGAAATTAATTATTTGGATAAAAAGCTAATTTGTTTTTTAAAATTGACATTTTTACCCTTTTATATATTTAATATTAACAATTATATGTAATCAGTAGTAGTAAATAAGTTATAAATAAAGAGTATTATTATATTTTAAAAGTGGTGAGAGTTTAATTTGAATATTATGAAAATTTGTGTTTTGATTTGAATTTTTAATTTTTTAACTTTTTAATTTTTTTACCAAATGGGTAAGGTTGACTTTTTTGTATTTTTAGCCAAACAGCCTAAATACTCTTTGACGACCCCATCTAGAATAATTGCTTATTTATTTTATTTTATTTTATTTTATTTTATTTATTAATATTCATTTAAATTGTTATATTTTTTGTTATTGAGCTTAGCTGGAACAGCAAAATAATTTGATCAAAATATAAAAAATTATAAAAAAGAAAAATAAGTTAAAATAAACAAATAAACTAAATTTTATGTTCCTCTTTTTTGTCTTTAGCCAAAATATAAAAAAATTAAAAATAAGGTTAAAATAAGCAAAAAGGTTTAAATTTGTGCATTATAGTTTTTGCTTTCTGCTTTAATTTTTATTTTAAAAAAACTTAAACTCACGCGATGAAGTCTTGAAAAATATATCAAGGAGACGACATGAAGGGGCCCTCCTACAGTTTACACAATGGTCGAGGTTTCAAATTGGAATAATCATGTGCATTGTGACTTGAAAATGCTACTGCCAGTAATTTTTAGGTTTTTATTATTAATTTTATTTATAAATTATAATTTTTTTTAAATATTTATAATTTTTGTTATATTTTATAATTATTTTTTTACTTCAGTTATAAGTTATAATTTTTATTAAATACTTATAAGTTTTATTACAAGTTATAATTTATAAAGTACTAACAAAAATTTTTCTAAACACCACAAATGTTACCAAGAATTTGTTGCCAGGGTGCTATTTATTTTTGAATGAACATTATTGACTTTTTGTTTATAGCAATTATTAATAGTGTTTCACACCGATAAATATTATATTTGATTAATACTGTAACGATAGTTGTTAAAATTGCATCGATCCATACATATTAATTTTGAATAAAATTAATACGTTAATTATTTAGTTTTGTATCAATCGAAATACCAATTTGTATCAAATGTATCATATAATATTAGTCTGTATCGATCTATACCGAATAATACTAAATATGTATCGATCTATAATTATTTTTTAAAAAATAATAATTTTTACTTAATTTTTTTGTTTCTACTTTTGCCACTACAACATTGTCAGAAATTGAATATTTTGTTTCTACTTTTACTTAGTTGTTCCAATTCCAAAAAATAGATTTCATGACCATGCCAAACCCACTACGAATGTCAAATCGTTCATTTTACGTCTCGGAAGTAATTAAGAATTTTTGTCATATTTAATTATTAGGACTAAGCCAGCTTAGTTTATTTTTACAGTAATTTAATTTAAAAGTTACAAAAAATTAATTGATTTGACTTATTAAATTTTTTTTCACTTTTTTTTTTATTTTTTTACATAATTTGAAATCTACTTTTTTTTAAAAAACTAAAAAATTTAAAAATCACTACAAAAAAAATAGTCCAAATCATGCTAAGGCCCACTTTGGGCTAAATTTTGACTTTTCTTTGCTTTTTTTTTTGTTTTTTTAATTTTTTTTTTCATATTTTGACTAAAAATTTTTATTTTTTAAAATTGTCTCGACAACAAGATGAATTAAATTATAAAAAGTTGTAATTAAAATATGAAAATAAGTAATATAAAATTTGGTTTTTTTTAGTTAAAATAAGTTAAATTTTATGTTACTTAATTTTATTTTTAGTGATTTTTTTTTATATTTTAATTATTATTTTTTTCTTTTTTGCTTTATCTCACATGGACAATTTGAAAAGTAAAATATTTTGATCAAAATTTTAAAAAAATTCAAAAATAAAAACAAGAATTATACAAAAATTAACACAAATAGAACCTAAATAAGAATACCACATAATTAGTATCATATAATGCTCCAAAACTACCGAATAATTACTCATTTGGAACTTTTTTCAGTACATAACTTTTGCTTTAGATAAACCTTTAACTGCGACATGTGCATTGAACATCGTCAATGGCCATCGTTTCCATAGCACAAAATTGTAGTTCTCTCCCACACACATTTAAAGGATCTGTTTGCTTTGGCCTAAATTATTTTATTATAAATAATATTTTTTATATAAAATTATTTTAGATTTTTTTTTTATTTTTTGGTTTTTAAGAATTCTTGAAAAAAATTTTTAATTAAAATATGATACTAATACCGTTGTTGCCTCTGTCACTATTGTCGTTGTTGTTACTATGGCCGTTACTACCGTCGTTGCCACTAACGCCATTACCACCATCGCTTTCGCCACCAACTCTATCACCGCTACTGCTACTATCATTGTTGCTATCGTAATTATCGTAATTATCGCCACTACCACCATCATGTTTGTACATTATTGTTACTTTCACAATCACTGTTGTCACTACAATCGCTATCGCCGCCACTGCCACAGCTACTTCTCAACTGCCACCACCATAGTTGTCTCCACTATTACCACTATAATGGCCACCACCTCTCCCACTATCGTCACCATCTCCCCCTATCCCCATCCAACCATCGCCACTAGTGGCGAATTCAAGAATTTGACTGAAAAAGGTACTAATTTATTTTTTCACTAACTTTTGGTCTTATTTGACTATCTGTTAAACTAACTTTTAGTCATTTTACTTAAAATTTTAAAAAATAATAGTTAAAAATTATATTTTGTATTTGTATTGGTGATTTAAAGCCACCTTTAATTAATCAAGTTTTTTTTTACTTGTCAAGCTTAAAATTTTTTAAAAAATTTACTTAAATATGGTTTCTAAACGTGGCTTTTATTTTGAAACCAATGGTCAACTTTTATTTTTACAGTAGTATATTTTTAATTTTAATTTTTTAAAATATTTATATAGTATTTAATTTTTCTAAAATATCATTAATCTTTAACTTTGGAAAAATTAAAATTCAAAATCCAAGATAATAAATTGTTGAAATCTGTGAATTCATTTGCCATTGAATTAGCGATTCAATTGGCAATTGAATCCTAAAAATCAATAGCCATGAGTGGCTATTGATCTCCCTGGCTTTTGATCTCTCCTCCGTGATGGAAGTGCTATATATACTATCAGTTTTAGGGGAAGAGAGACAGACAAATAGAGAACGAAACAGAAAAGAGACAGGAGAGACGAAACAGACAGAAGGTGAGTAAGGAGATATACAGCTATCAAGTTATAGTGCAAGCTGCAAGAGAGAGAATG
Source organism: Heliamphora exappendiculata (assembly GCA_034768845.1). Classification (NCBI taxonomy): domain Eukaryota; kingdom Viridiplantae; phylum Streptophyta; class Magnoliopsida; order Ericales; family Sarraceniaceae; genus Heliamphora; species Heliamphora exappendiculata. Next base: position 415 of record JAOTRH010024759.1, on the reverse strand, counting down.
CATTGTAAAAAAAGCATGGACATATTAAACACTGACGGAGACACGGCACTCGATCCGTGATATTCCTGAGTATGACAGATATATATGATCAAGGATGCTATATATAACGGATACCCGAATAGCGACTCCATGTTGAGGCTATTTGGATATTAATAAAATTAGTAATTTATAAATTATAATTTTAAGTAAAAATTATAATATAAAATTAAAATTAAAAAAATAATTATAATTTATAATAAAAATACTTATAAGTATTTTAAAAATATTATAATTTATAGTTTGAATTAGTATAAAAAAATTAAAAATTACTACTCCCATTGCCTAGAGAATGTATTAGATTTTACAGCGAGTTTTTCTCGAGAAAAAAGTGCATTATTCCTCTAAAAAAGTTTGTACTTAAGTTCTTACCCATTTT
>JAOTRH010024748.1:0-21709 GCA_034768845.1 Heliamphora exappendiculata | reverse complement strand
ATGGGATATCCTAAGACACAGAAAGGATATCGTTGTTACAGTCCAAACTTGCGACGGTTCCTAGTGTCCCGAGATGTAGTGTTTGTTGAGTCTGCTTCATTCTATGCATCAGCGACTCCACTTGTCTCCATTGGTGCTGATGATTCAGAACAGATTCTGCTCTATCCCTCAGCTCTCAATTTACCAGTGGCACCGATTCCATGTCCCTCAGCTCCAGTTGATATTTCTGATGAGTCTTCTCCTATTGTTCCCGAGGCACCTGTGACCTCCTTATCCTCATAATCATCTTCTTCAGGCCCCACCACATCTCTATCTGAGTTAGTCTCCTCTCCGCTAGATCCGGCCTCTAATCAAGTAAATGATCCTCTTATTACTTTACACAAGTCTTACCATAATTGTCGGGATCATCCTTTATATACTTTGTCATATCGTGGATTGCTTGCTACTGTCCAGCAGAGTATTACTGCACTTGATCAACATACTTTGCCTTGCTTTGTTGTAGATGCCTTTTCTCATCCAGGTTGGCGCCAGGCTATGATTGAGGAGATGGATGCCCTTGAGGCTAATCATACGTGGGACCTGGTACGTCTTCCTCCTGAAAAGACAGCTATTGGATGTAAGTGGATTTATGCGGTCAAACTTCATTCTGATGGCACTCTTGAGAGATTGAAAGCCCGTTTGGTGACCAAGGGATATGCTAAGACCTATGGTCGTGACTACTTTGATACATTCACCTGTTGCAAAGATGGCTTCAGTTCGTCTCTTCTTATCTTTGGCTGCTTCCCATCAGTGGCCGTTGTATCAGCTTGATGTGAAGAATGAATTTCTGCATGGTGATTTGGAGGAAGAAATTTATGTGGAGCAACCACCTGGCTTTGTTGCTCAGGAGGGGTCTAACCATGTCTGTCGGCTACGACGTTCATTATATGGTTTGAAGCAGTCTCCTAGGGCTTGGTTTGGTCGTTTCAGCTCAGTTGTCTAGGAATTTAACCTTCAGCAATCAGCAAAGGATCATACTGTATTCTTTCGACATACCTCTGCAGATTGCATATTACTTGTTGTCTATGTGAATGGCATTATTATTACCGGTAGTGACAGTGGAGGGATTATTGCGCTTAAATCATTTCTTGGCACTAAATTTCAGACCAAAGATCTTGGTGAACTTCAATACTTCCTGGGTATTGAAATAACCAGGAATGCTAAAGGTGTGTTTATTTCTCAACGGAAGTATGTTCTTGATATTCTGGAACGAGCAGGATATATGAATGCTAAAGGAGTGGACTCACCTATGGAGTCTAATGTCAAGCTAGAGCCGAAAGAATGAGCGGTTCTTTCGAATCCTGAACAATATCGACATACAGTGGGACAGCTTAATTATCTTACAACCATGACTCGTCCAAATATTGCTTATCCGATGAGTGTAGTGAGTCAATTTTTGTCTGATCCCCGTGTTCCCCATTAGCAATCAGTGTTACGTATTCTTCGGTACTTACACAAAAATTCAGGTAAGGGAATCCAGTTCTCTGATCATAGTTATATGGAAATGGAATGGTACTCTGATTCTGATTGGGCTGGATGTACATTTGATAGAAGATCCACATCTGGTTACTCTATATTTGTTTGTGAGAATTTGATTTCTTGGAAGAGTAAAAAGCAGACTGTGGTATCCCGGTCTAGTGCTGAGGCCGAGTACCGAGCTATGGCATTAGCAACTGCTGAGATTATATAGCTTCAGCAGATTTTGACAGAGTTACACTTTCCACTTAAATGCTCTGCTAGATTCTGAGTTGATAATACCTCCGCTATTTATATTGCCACAAATCCAGTCTTTCATGAGCGAACGAAGCACATTGACGTTGACTGCCACTTTATCCGTGATGAATATCAGAAATGTGTTGTTACATTTGGTTCTATCTCAACAGAGGAACAGGTGGCTGATATTTTCACTAAAACTTTACCGGGTCCGCGTGTCTCCTATTTATGTAACAAATTGGGCTTGGTAGATATATATTCTCCAGCTTGAGGAGGTGTTAATAGCTTATTATTATTATATTATTATTATGTTATTATTATCCGGCGTGTATGCGTGTATGATTATAATAGTGTTCTCTAAGTTTAGTATAAATAAGAGCTCGCCTACCCATTAGGGTACGGTTTTCTATTATTCTTAACAGTTCTTTGTTTCAACAATTGGCCTTTAAGGTGGGTATGTTTGACATTTATTCTCCAGCTTGAATGAGAGTGTTAGAATGTGTGTCATTTTCACGGTATTTCAATGATTGTGTCCTCACTATGAGTTTAATATAAGGAGCTTTTGGTGTAAAATCCACAATTAACATTTCATACAACACTAGGTCCAACAACAAAAACTTCGACTCTTAAAGTCCATTATGTCAAATTGGCCCAAAATATTCCTACTACTCTAAATACTCATCCCTTCACCTCAATATATTATCCCTCCACCTCCAACTCCACCTCCACCTCCGGTGACCACCTTGGAGCTCCAACAACGATCTCCGATGACCGCCGAAAAACTCTGGTGAGCATCCCTGGCGATGATTCTGGCGATCAGCTCCAGCGACTTCTAATCACCAGTTCTGTTGACTTTCTGGCGGTAAAATTTAACGACTTCGGACGATCAATTCTAGTGCTTTTCCGACAATCTCTGACCACCAATTCTGGCGACTTCTGGCGACCATCTCCGGTGACTATTAAAACTATAGATAAATTTATCTGTTTGCATCTACAAGTAAGTGAACATAGATAAATTTCACTGTCCGAAGATAACGAACAGTGAAGTTTCTCTTTAGTGTTCACTTATAATAAAACCAGAGATAAATTTATATATTTGCATCAGGAAATAAGTGAATATAGATAAATTTCACTGTTTGAATACAACGAATAGTGAAATTTATCTTTCGTGTTCACTTATCATAAATCTAGAGATAAATTTATCTACAAGTATAGTACTTGACATACTAATAGTACTAAATTTATCTGTAAGAATTATTCTTGAGATAAATTAACCTACAACTAACATGTTTTTATTACAGATAAATTTATCTCAATGAATTTATGTGTAAGTGATAAAGTTAAGTAACATTTGTCTATTATAGATAAGTTTATCTGTAAGTATTGTCATTAACATACTAAAAGTGATAAACTTATCTGTAAGAATTATTCTTGATATAATATTAGTGAAAGAAAATTACCTTTAAAAAAAGGGGAAGAGTTGGAAATCCAGAGAGTGAAGTACGTTAGAAGAATAAGAAGGGAGGCTATCGTTTTGGAGAATAACGGTCATGTCGGAGTCGGAACCACCATAGACGCTCCCACCCTCCATAACTTCTTTCTTCCCTGTATTTGTATTTCTTTGGGGGGATTGAACGTTAAAACTGATCTAGGGTTTATGACGGAAGAAGCTAATGATGAGTATGGTTGTATGAAAAGTATGGGAATACGAGGAGCTCATGCGTCACTCAGACGAAGCAAGGGAGAGAGATCCAACAAAATTTTGACTGAGGGGAGAGAGAGAGAGAGAGAGAGAGAGATTCTTTTGTGGGAGGGAGAGTTTGATGGAAATTATGAGGAGAGTCCAGCAATGACAGTGTCTTTGATGGAGACGATAGCGAGCTCGATATTCCCAACATGGCCGGCGAAGGCTTTAGTGACGGCGTTAAGCATGTATCGGCAAATGGATGTGAAGATGGCCAGACGGGCGAGGTACCAGAGCTTGCCAGACTTGACGAAGAGTTCTCTGAATATGCGAAAGAAATGAGTAATAAGGATAATTTTATCCATAAAATTGTCTAAGCATTAAATTAGAGGACCTTAAGCTTTAAATCTTTTAAAACAATGGACCTCAGAAGTTAAAGAAATTATGTGAATTAAATGCACTACAAGGACTAAGAATTGGACTAATGACTAATTATCCCTTAATATAAATACATGTAGTGAAGGCGCTTATTAAGACTCAATTATTTTTCTCTCCCCTATCTCTTTCCTTCTCCTTTTTTCAAACCGTAAGTTCCCTTTTCTACAATTCAATTCAAAGAAATGAGAGCTAAAACCTAGCTAAGGAGCTTTTAAAACCTGCCCAAACACCCAAAATGTATGTTATCCAAAAGCTATATAACTCGCATTAGGCACATTCTTGGAACATTCCAACTAATCCAAACTTTACAACTCTCAAACTCCATTCCTTTACCAATCATCAATTACTTATGTACCCAGCCAAGACAAATGTATACAAAATCCATCTATTCAAGCCACAATAACCCAAAAATCATATTTTTTGGATATTCACATCCAATTAGACAACACCACTACACACAATTTATTAAATTTTCCAAAAATCATTCTTAACACTTATTCATAACCACTTGATCATACATGAAGTCATCTTAAACTAATGAATTCCATAGAACCAAAGTCCCTAAATTCACATTACATTCAAATCCTAGATTTATCCAAACTTCAATCACCAAAACATCCATAGGAACCAACTAGAAGCATAAAACCCAACAAAGAAAACAGAGATAGAATAGATCAGGAAATTTTGCACCCTATTTAAAGAGGAGAGATTCTTACCAACTAAAAGCTTCTAATCCATGCCCAAACAAAGTTCAAACAGTGATTCTTGAATGGGTTAGGAAAATCTAGAGAACGACCAAGATTTTAGGGTCATTTTGATAGAAAAAGAGAGTGGTTAGCTACGAATTTTCGGTGGCCGGAGGACAATGGTAGATAGCTGGTGGTAGTGGTGAGATGGTCCAACAATTGACTATTTTGATGTGTTGATGAGAAAATGAAAGAAGTAAAGGAAAGAAGATAAAAGTAAAAGAAAAATGTTGGGTCTTCTATATAAAATGCAAAATAGGGTAGAGTGGTTGGTTGTTCAGATTTTACCCCGCTATAATTCTATTGCTTGAAAATCCATAAAAGTCAGCAAATGGTAAAGATAGCACCAAATCTTAGAAAAGTGTAACTTTGAAGGTGGAGAGATCACTAACAACATCAAAAAACTCATCAAGGTTATATAATCCATCAATACATAAGGAAAATGAAATAAAATGTGTTGAGTTGGACATCAAGTTTAGGTTCCGAGGAGACATAGGCACTTAATATGACCAGATGCTCAACAAAAGCTCGCGAGAGGCTCACCAAAGGCGGAGGATGTGAGAGTGAGGCACTACTAAAACAGTAACGATGGCAGTACTCGAGGGTGAAGATGGGAGAACACAGGACAAAGTTGAACCATCATTAATAAGGATTTTTATATAGGGGTGATCGAAGGGGAAGCCACAATTATTTGGGACATGTGGCACGGTACTCTTTGTTTGACTTGTCCAAGGTGAATCCCTTGGAGACCATATCATTAGCGCCAGTGTTAGGTGCGATAAGTCGCCATCGCCCAATGATATGAGCCCCAAATGAGTCCATGGCCAACATTACATCCACCTTAGAACTGATCAAGGGGAGGGTTTTCCATTTGGATATGGTACTTCCAAATGGACTTGGTGATCTTTAACTCTAACCTCTAAATTGCTTGCCCTCCAAGTAATCCCAATTAATTGTATGTCCTACTCGCAATTCGGATTTTGCGGAGTACTGCACGGTGAAGATAAAGTTCCTAACCGTCGCAGGGATGCCACCACAAGCAAGGATGCCACCACAAGCATGGGTAGGCGATCCGACATAGAAATCGTATGGTGTGTAGCTCATTGGCGGAATTCCTCGCACAGTGGTTGATCAGCAAGCACGCCATGTGGCGAAGATCAAATGTTATTCCAAAAATGTACCACATGGCACCTAGAAAGTACTTACTCCAAAAAGCATCATATTCATCAATGACATAGACAAAGGACCATCGAATGGCGGACCTTGACACAGTAGGTAGTTTGCTCCATCGTAATTTAGGCATCATGGTTTCAAATCATGAAAACAATCCTTCAGCATGCGAAGGTAAGGTTGTGTATATTCTACCCTTTATAGAATCTAGAGTGTAGGAATCTCATGCACTAGAGTGTCCTTTTTTATAGACAAAGGACCACTTTAGACATATGTCAATCATTGTTGATGTACCATGTAACAATCTATCGAACATGAAACTTGATTGCTTACCATTATTAACAAAAAAAATTTAAAAAAAATAGATTAGAAAATTAGAATTTTTTGTTCCTTTTTCTTTCTATATTATCTATATATTAATAAAAATAATTAAAATTCATAGTCAAAGCTTCCATTATCACTTTTCTACATGGCTAGGAAACCAGTTGATCCACTCCAAGCTTGAACTTCTTTTGAAGTCTTGCCAAACCTTATTATGTTTCTATTCTTTTCATTTTCCATGATTTCCCAATATTTCCATTTTCCCCAAGTTTAACTACAAATTCCCCTTCAATTATTTTTGCTAAATTTTTTACCACCAACTCATCTAAATGCATAAGTTGTTAAAAAGAGAGGTAGTTTTATTATTTATATTCTGAAAACCCTTTCCAAATAATGGAGCCATCTAATTGTGAAGCCGTTAGAACTTAGACGCGTCAAGGGGAAGCAATTGTGGAAACAAAGCCAATATACATGATACATAAAAGCTTGGGAAAGGAAGTTCACATAAATTATTAATCAAATTCAAAAAGCTTACCTTCAAGAGGCTTAGTTTTACGAGCATATAGTAGATTCTCATAGACTCCTAAGTACACCTCATCCAAAGAATCTCCTTTCCTTCCTCGGCCATGGACCATAGTTTCCAGGCCCTGAAACAGAGAAACAGGATAGCAACAATTGAGCAGACAGTTCCAGTAACAATAAAAAGAGGGCATAAAAGATGTTGCTAAACCAGATTCATACATATCCTAGATGTCTATTTACCTGTAAAAATAATCAAAAGAAAAGGTGATGCAGTGGAAGGGGTGAAAATGGTGAGATAGGTAGCACACATGGGTAAACCCTAACACAAGGCCACACCCTTAAAATTCAACTCTTTATTTATTAATTCAACTCTGATTAATAAATCAAATGAACCTCTTATTTATAAGCTTAAAACCCTAATATAAAAAGAAAATAATACAAAATAAAATTCTAATTAATAAAATAAAATAAAATATTAAATAACATTGTAAATGGTCCTTTGTATTCCGCTTCATTCTCCTCCATTAGAAAAAGAACTCAACCTTGGGTTCATCCTGAAATATTGTACTCTGCCATGCCAAATACTCAAATACTTCAAATATACAAGCTACTTCAATTTATTTGCGGGACAACTAGACTTGATTTTGAGGCGATTAACAAGGTCCACCAAACATGGATTGAACACCCAATCAATATCTTCGACACCAATTAAATCAATGTTTTCTAACCTGTTTGAGGATTTTATTGGTGGATCATCAAAAGGAAGTGCCAAATTGAGTGCATCTTTATGTTCAAGAGGTTCGCTATTCTACATGAAAATGTCTAGCTCTTCAATGGGAGGAGGAGGAATAGAACCATTGATCTCTTGAGATGAGGTAGAATCAAGTATATTGTGGTACTCATTAAAGTCCGGAACAATGAGTTTAGAATCGTCGTCTACCTCAATTAATTGTGACTCCTCTACCTGGCATTAGTACACAAAGATTTGTGATGGATGAGCACCTAAAATTCCCAAATCAATAGCTTCTTTGTCTTCCGTTTCTTACAACAAGAAGGCAGTCAACTTCTTTAAGGTAGCTCACATGCGTGCTAAATTGTCGCTACACACCCGTTAGTCTTTACGTATCGCTTGCAAAGTATGATGCATAGCATCAAATTTGGAAGCCAACTCGACGTTGATAACCATGGTTAGGCCATTGGGTATAACGTGGAGAACATGGTTTTTTTTTTTGGAAGCAGTTTTTTTTTTCAAAAAAATGGTTAATGGGCGTGACTGTTTTTATGTTTCAGTTAATGTGGGCTTATTTTTTTAAAAAGGTTAATGAGCCCGGCATTTTTATTTGGGCTGGGTTTAGAAAAACAAAGGCTAATAGACTGTTTTTAGTTTGGGAAGGGCTATGTGAAAAAAAATGGGAAAGGATGGGTGGTCCGTTTTTAGTTTGGGTTAGGCTAAGTGAAAAAAGGGAAAAGGATGGGTCGGGTTGGGGTCGGGATGGGTAGGGTCTTGGGTGGCTACCGGGAGCCTTCTTCTTCATTGCTTGGCGACTGGTGCGCCTAGGGCTTTCCTGGGAAAGGTGCCCCTAGGGTTTAGACAATGGAAGGAAGAGAGGGCAGCGGCTAGGTTTTAAGCAAGTGCTGTCTAGGATTTCGGCAAAGAAGAATGAGAGGGGCAACGGCTAGGGTTTTCATAGGAGGTGAGTGGCAGTGTCGATGGAGATCGTGAAGATCGTCGAAGCAACTAGATAGTGGTGGCGACGGCTAAGAACTTATGCTGGCCGCAAGATGGGGGTAGGAGCTTCTTTGGCTACAGGAGTCAAAGAAAGAGAGAACGTGGAATCCCAAGCCTAAACTCTGATACCAATTGATGCAGCACGTGAAGGGTAGGAAAATAATGGATAGGTAGCGCACAAGGGTCAAAATCTTAACCGAAGGCTACAGCCTTAAAACTCAACTCTTTATTAATTCAATTCTGATTAATAAATCAAATGAAACACTTATTTATAGGCTTAAAAGCTAAATCTAAAACGGAAATCAAAATCATAAGAAAATAACATAAAATCTTAATATAATCTAGAATCCTAAACAAAAAGAAAATAAACATAAAACTTTATTTAAAAGATAACTAGAATCTTAAACTTTATAAAATCCTAATTAATAAAATAAAATTAAATATTAAATAAAATTGTAGATGATCCTTTGTATTCCGCATCAAAAAGCTTTCCTAATTAATTTGATGTGTTGGAGGTTCATTTGATCATAGTCATCATAGGCTCAACCCACTCTAAGCACAAGCTTGAGTGAAAGTATGGGATGAGTGACATGAATCTACATTAAGCATATTCAAAATTAAAGCAATTTGAAATATGTAACATAGATAAAGAATGTGAATTTTTATATACAACCACAGAGTTACAAAAATCAATATGCATGTATAAATCATTTAATTGATAAGCGTAGCAACGTGGGGTGGGGCAAAGGCTGTTTGCATACTATCTCTTTCATACCCTTTCATAAGCAAGCCTTGTGCACAAGGTAAGACCCTTTTTGTATCGAAAAACCAAATAGCCATTGAAAATTTTCAATAACGAAATGGTGGTTATAACCTTTGAATATAACTAAACAAAACAAAGCCAAACTAAGCCTTTATTCCAATCAATTGGGGTCGTCTGCATAAATTCTTTTTATACCGTACTGCTCTGTTAAAGGCAATATATTCAGTTAGGTTCAATAAATCGTATCATTTTTTACTACAGCATCCCATATCAATTTAGGTTTATCTCCCTCTCTAATGTTTCCATTACCCATACTACTGCATCGACTAACCTACGTTGTATGTGTCCAAACCATCTTAATCTATATTTTCTCTCAATTTGTCCTCCATTGGTGCGATCCTTACTATTCCACGAATCTTTTCATTCTTAATTTTATCTTTTCTAATCCTACCACACATCCACCTTAACATTCTTATTTTAGCAATACGCATCTTATTTATGTGATCTTTCTTAGCAGCACAATATTCTCTCATATAGGATCATTAGTCTAATGGTTGTCATATAAAATTTTTCTTTTAATCTTGTATATATCCGTTGATCACATAGAAGGCTGTATCCACCCCTCCACTGTATCCACCCCTCCACTTGAGCCAACCAACTTTGATTTTATGAGTTATATCATTTACAATCTCTCTATTTTTGTTAATAATTGAACCTACATAACGAAAATATTCTCTTAAGCATCACTTGGTTTTGAATATTTACTTCTTCACTATTATTACTCCTATTACTACTAAAATTATATTCCATATATTCAGTTTTATTCCTACTTGCTCAAAAACCTTTTGACTCAAAAGCTTCTCTCCACATTTCTAACTTAGTGATAACTCCACTCCTAATCTCATCCACTACGACAAGTGTAATTTCTAACACTAGAAATTAAGTACTAGTGACACGTTGATAACTATTTCAAGCAATCAACCATAAGCTCTTGAATCTAGAATATAAAATACTAAAAATGAATAAAGAAAATTATATCCCAATAGAAATTTGAACAAAGTATATGGCATGACAATTAGTGACCACCGACAAATATAAAAGATAGAATCAAAGATTTGATTGGATTACACAATAAAAAAGACGAATTTCTTGAGCCAAGAGCCCCTAAACCCTTTGTAAGACCAGGTTCCTTTTTGTTTGTAATGTATATATGTGACGCATTGATTATCGTTTTAATCGTTATAAAAAAACATGTTACCATGTGTGTTATGCATGGGTTAGCTTAGATTGCATGGTAGTTTCAATCCCGGTCCTGTTAGGCGCGTGACAGAAAGTTAGAGAACTTTCCTGGGCATGACCAATCGATCGATCTGTCTGCGTGGGTTATATATATGGCAACTAATGGCCTTGGGTTTTGAACCGAAACATTCTCAACAAGCTTCCTTTCTTCCTTGTTTGGAGATAGACTAAACCCTCTACCTTCTCTCTAACTTTTTGCTTGCTCCGGGCCCGGGTTTTGACGTTGGGATAGTCGCTTGATATCCTCGCCGTGGGCTTTGCGTTCATCCAAGCGGAATCTCGTTTTCACAACTTTGGTTTCTCGTCGGTGTTCAAAGCATCAAGTTTTTAACTCTTTGTGGTATGATTCTAGATTATCTTACTTTAAAATGGTGCTACATGCGATTATATGCATTTATATCGTGTTAAGATGCTATAAATATCGAACTTTGTGTTTAAACCATGTTTAGTTGGATAAAAAGCATGTTAGGCTTTGTTTTGGGTTTATTACAAAGTTGATGGACGTATGTATACATGATTTGCAAAAGGATGAGTTTTGAAAACCGAAATGGATATATGTATATGTTGGGAAAACATAGTTTTGGAAGATTGGGAGCTAACCCTTGGTGTTGAGCCGTGGTTCCAACGGGTGGTTGATGAATGTGTGCCTCTAAATGTTATGCATGGCTATATGCCTCTCTAAATGTATAACAACTATGTGTTTAATTTGGGATTCGATTGCTCCTCCAGTGAAAGACTGTAAAGAATTGTTTAATTGGGGCTGGTACTGCCCTGCAGTAAAAGACCGTAAAGGATTACATAATTGGGACTGATGATGGTCTTGCGGTAAAAGATCGTAAAGACTTTGCATAAGTGGGGTTAGTACTTGTCTCTCGGTGGAAGGCCGTAAAAGAGTGCAAAGTGTATAGGAAACCTCGTAGGTTGTGGAAACCGAGTTGGAATGCAACGTGTTGTGCATGATAATTGAACTATTGAGTATTAGAGGATTATATGAAAACTCGTGGTTTTAAGGATGGAAAACCATTTTGTGGCGTGCGTAGTCGAGTTGTTCATATAATCTGCTATTGCATGTTATTCATTTAATTCATACTAATCTTTTTCCTATTGGGTTTCGGCTCACGTTGTGGGGTTTAAACCTTTCAGGTGAATTTGACCACGTAACTTGATCTTAAGGAGCCCCGAAGGTGGCTGAAGACAAAATTCTTAGTTTTGTTGTTCGGTAGTTGATTATCGTTTTGTTATGGATCATGTAATGACGTCCTATGTTTTGGACTTAAAGCATATGTTTTGTAAGCCTTGAGGCCTTTCTTGTTATAATATGAAAGAGCAAATACTAGAAGTGTGTACTCTCGTAGAGAGGCATACGCACATACTTATTAAGTTAAGAAGGACTACAATAGCTACTATGGGCATACCTATAGAATAACATAAATATAGATTAACACCCCCCTCAAGTTGGAGTATAGATATCTATCATGCCCAACTTATTACAAATGTACTGAAGACGAAACCCGGGTAAAGCCTTAGTAAATAAGTCGGCAAGTTGTTCACCAGATCGAACAAAACCAAAATCGATAGCGTCTTTCTTGTACTCTGTGTCTGATGAAATGGCAGTCTATCTCGATATGTTTTGTTCGCTCATGAAAGACTAGATTAGTAACGATATAGATAGCTAACTTATTATCACACCATAACTTGTTAGGACCCATAGGCTGTTCATCAAACTCGGTGAGAAGTTGTCGAATCTATATAATCTCATACGTGACCAACGCCATAGATCTGTACTCCGCCTCAGCACTGGACCTTAACACCACATCATGCTTCTTGCTTTTCTACGATACCAGGTTACCACCAACGAAAACAAAGAACCCTGAGGTGGACCTCCTATCAATAGGACAACTGGCCCAATCCGCATCAGAATAGCCCTCAGTACGGAAGTGACCCCCGGTCACAAAATTGTAGGCCCTTCCCAGGATTGGAATTGAGGTACCGTAGAATACGAACCACTGCATTCCAATGTGAGACTCGAGGATCAGACATGAACTAACTCGCTACACTGACAGGATAGGCAATATCAGGTCTGGTCATGGTGGTCAAATAATTAAATTTACCCACCATTTGACGATATCTATCAAGGTGAGGAAACACATCACCGTCACTTGAAAGAAACTTCACACTCGAATCCATCGGGGAATCTACACTCTTTGCATTTAGAAGGCATGCATCCCGCAAAATATCAACCACATATTTTCTTTGAGAAACAAAGATCCCACGCTTACCTCTGGCTATCTCAATCCCCAAAAAATACTGCAAATGCCCAAGATTTTTAGTTTGGAACTAGGTCTGCAGAAAGGCCTTCGGATCACTAATCCCAATGCTGTCATCGCCAGTGATGACAATATCATCAACATAGACAACAAGAATACATCCTGAAGTAGCCTGACGAAAGAACACTGTATGATCTTTCCCTGACTGCCGCCGACCAAACTGTTGCACCACCGTGCTAAACTGCCCAAACCAGGTCCGGAGAGATTGTTTCAAGCCATATAAAGAACGGCGAAGGTGGTACACCATATCAAATCCCCCCGATCAACAAAATCGGAAGGTTGCTCCATATACACTTCCACCTGGAGATCACCATGAAGAAAGGCATTCTTGACATCCAACTGATGCAGCGGCCAGTTCCGAGTTACGGCAAGAGAAAGGAAAAGACCGATAGAAGTCATCTTGGAGACCGGAGAAAAGGTCTCAAAATAGTCAACGCTATAGGTTTGGGCATAACCCTTAGCAACAAGGTGCGCCTTCATGCGAGCCAAAGAACCATCAGGATTCACCTTTACTGTAAAGACCCATTTGCAACCTACCGCTTGCTTCCCGAATGATAGAGGAACAAGGTCCCAAGTGACATTATTATCAAGTGCAGCCATTTCTTCCAACATAGCACTACGCCTACCAGGATGGGAAAGAGCCTCTGAAACACTACCAAATACATCAGTAGTATCAACTGTAGAAATAAAAGCACGTAAAGATGCAGACAAGCCCTTATAAGACTCAACATAACGGGGTGATCCCGACAGGTGCGATAAGGACAACGAGTAGCAAAAGAGGGCTCACATACCGGTGGATCAACCGACAAGAAAACTGGCTCCGCAGGAACAAGATCACGCGAGGGATGTGCCGAAGGAGGCGGTGAAGGAGGCGGTGAAAGAGAGGCTACAGGAGCATCAGTGGAAACCCGATAGATAAGAAGGTCGTCGGACAAAGGAGATGGAGGAGACTCGCGACGAGGAGAAGCATAATAGAACGGAGTAGATTCAAGGAATGTAACATCCTGAGACACAATAAAACGACGCAACACGGGACAATAACACCGATACCCCTTTTGGTGTTAGAGGTAGCCAAGGAAAATACATTTTAGGGCACGGGCATCAAGTTTAGTCACCTATGATCGGGTGTCGTACATAGTACACACAACCAAAGATTTTAAGGGGCAGGAAGTGCATATGCGAAGTATGAGCTAGAACAGACATTGGGGAAGCACTACCCAACACAATAGACGGCAGGCAGTTGCTAAGATAACATGTTGTGAGAACAGCCTCACTCCAAAAATGGTGGGGAACATACATATGAAATAGAAGAGCACGTGCCGTCTGCAAAATATGTCTATTTTTCCTCTCTGCCACCCTATTCTGTTCGGGAGAATCGAGGCAAGACGTCTGATGAGAAATACCATGACCCACCATAAACCCCCGCATAACAGTAGACATATACTCCCCCCATTATTACTCCGTAATACCCAAACACATGTACCAAACTAGGTTTTCACAGTCATAGAGAAAGAATTAAACACAGATAACACCTCAGATTTATGCTTCAACAAATAGATAAGCGTGACACGAGAGTAATCATCGACAAAGCTCACATAATAATGAAAACCAAACAAAGAGGTGACCGGACTAGGTCCCCAAACATCAAAATGAACTAACTGAAATGGAGCAGAAGCTCTTTTACTGACTTGAGACTGAAAAGGCACACGCAGGTGCTTTGCAAAACGACACGACTCACACTCGATAGTAGACACAGAACATAAACTAGAATAAATAATTTTAAGACTCAACAAACTAGGATGCCCAAGACAACAATGGACATCAAGAGCGGAAGCAGACAGGGCAGAGTAGGCCTGAGCAGGAGCAGCATCCAACAAGTGCAACCCCCTCGAGACTCGTCCTTTACTGATAGTCCTCTTCGTCATAAGATCCTGAAAAATACAGTAAATCGGGAAGAACGTCACTAAGCAGCCCAAATCAGTAGTAATTTGACTAATAGATAACAGATTAAAAGGATTATTAAGAGTATGCAAGACATTGTGTAAAGGAAGCGCAGGATTCGGTAGCGCGACACCACAACCCTCAACAGCTAAGGAGGATCCATTGGCAACCAAAACACCAGCATGACCAAGAATCAGCTTATAATCGGATAGAATACCTAATGATCCAACCATGTGAGCAGAAGCTCCAGAATCAATGACCTAGTGTGTGGAGTAGCAACACATGCAATACGGTTACCTACAAAGATAGCCGCTGGTACCTCAGAGAAACTCGTACTATGGCCAAACTGACCATACATATACTGATCATACTATGCGGCAGTTATCTCAACAACCTGTCTGGACAACTTGGACGCCTCCTAAAGGTTCGTTTGGTCATGGTCCTGCTGATTGGGATCAGTTGTGGCATTGGCCGCCAGTAGGGGCTTCCCATGAAACTTATAACACTCACTCATAATGTACCCCCGAACCCCACAATAGTGGCACGTACGGGTCTCACGACCGCCATCACGACCTCTTCTACAACCAAACTTGACGCTACCACGGCCTCGATTGTTGTGGCCACCATGAAACCCCGCCAAAGCATACTAATCAGAATTCTCCATAGGAGATGGACCACGAGACTCATCCCAATGAGTCGCCCGGCTCACACGACAGAATGTCTTGAAGAGAGTAGGAATGTTCGCTCTAGCCAGGATTTGAGAACGGGCCGAGTCAAACTCGGAGTCCAGACTAGCCAGAAAACATACCACCAAGAGCTGCTGCCTCTACTCCTGGAACTGAGACAGTTGATTCGTGAATGGTAGGAGGCGATCAAATTCGTCAGCCAAAACTTTGAACTGCATAAAATGATCCTGAATGGGCTTCCAAGACTGTCGGGACTGAAAGAAACCTCTCATAACATCCTAGAGGCGAGAAAGATCATTAGTGAATGGATAGATCGATTCTAATGATGACCAGATCTCTCGCACAGTGTCAGTGTTAGCCACCAAAGCCTGAACAGATGAATCCATGGAGTTCAGCAACTGACCAAATATCCGGGTATCATCCCGGGTCCAAGTCTAGAAGGTCGCTGATGTGGCTGATGCATAGTTTTAAAAAGCGGCCGTTACCGTTACGTAACGCCGTTACGTAACGGTTTCGATGAGTTCCGTTACCCGTTACGGCCAATTTTTCGGTGTGAAAGAAATTCATAAGTGTAACGGTCGTTACACCACCGTTACGGCTGAAACGGACAGAAACAGCATCGCTACGGCCGTTACGGCTTGTGTAACAGGATTTTAGATCGTGAATTTTTTGATTTCATTTTTTCTTCAACAGATCCCACGTTTTCTATTATTTTTAACCTAAAATTATTTATAGTGGTCCGACAAGCCAAATACTACTTGAGCATTGCAGAATTTGCCTCAAATTTCTTCAATTTCATAACAATCGGGTAATTTTTCTCTTCGTTGTTAACTTTTGACTCTTTAACATGTTTATTCTTCTTCCAGTTTTGATGAATTCATTAAAATTAAATATTTGCTGAAAACTAAACAACCTATTTGATTTAAGATCCATATTTTTTGAGGATCCACTATCTATGAATTTAAATTTTTGTGATGCTATAGGTACAAAATATGACGTTCAAGTATTTTGTTTTTAAAAAATTATTCAAGATCCATACTTGTTTACAACCCCCCTCCAAAAGAATTAGATCTATATAAATTAAAGTTCAAACAATATAAATTTTGAAATAGTGAATTCAAAATTAAAATTTAATTAAAAAATCAAATATTATGCTTTAATATATACAATACTTTATAATTATTAAAAATTCAATAGCATTTTAGTTGTGCATTATGAATTTATAATACATAAATTCATTAATTACCACAAAAAAATAATTAAATTGTTAATTTTAACTAGATTATATAACAAAAAAATTAAGACATATATTGAATCATGTCTAGAAAATAAACAAAATTTATCAAAATTTATTTTAAACTTTAATAAATATATTTATAGAATAAAAAGATATAAATTAGTTATTTTTTATTGAGTTGTGCAAAAAATAAAAAAATTCACAGCACTGGGTACCGCTACCGTTATGCTACGACCGTTACACCCCGAAACCGCGTCACCACTACCGTTACCGTTACGCCAACCACTACCGCTATTTAAAACCATGGGCTGGTGGAGGATCATCAAACAGATAAGAATCAAGTTCCATGCCATGAAGAGACTCAAGGGCGCTCTTCTTCCATAGAGCATACCCATTAGCGCCATCGAGTCGCCGATCAACTAATCGTGTGGAGGATGAGACAACTTCTGTGGTACGCTGCCGTCCAGCTTCAACCTGGGATTCGTGGGTCACCGAATCCTCTGACATCCCTGTCTATCAATAAGGAAACCAAAAAATACCACGGAACACAAGTCACCCACACGGAAGAATGACTGAGAACAGAGAACTGTGCGAAACCTTCACTGCATCATCAAACCAGCAGACCACAGCCCATTGTACAAACTGGACAAATACAGTGAGGGAAAGAGAGAGAAAAAGCCTCTAGAAGGGACTATCGGAGGTTCGACAGTGATCGGCGAGGCTCGCCAGGGGTCGGCAAGTGGCTGGCGAGAGGTTGTGGAGGCTGGCGGTGGTCGGTGAGGAGGTTTGAAGCCTGTTCCACCGACTGTGGTTGGTTGCGAAGGCTGGCTGTGGTCGAGGGAGGCCCGACAGAGGTCGGTGATGGTTGGCGAAGGGTCGACAATGGTCGTCGAAGGGCCGACAGTGGTCGGCGAGGGTCGGCGAAGACCCGACGATGGTCGGCGAGGGACCTAGAAGAGTCGGCGGTGGCTGGCGGCTAGGGTTTGTGGCTGGTGGCGGCTGGAGGGCTGGCAGCTAGGGTTTGTGGGCTGGTGGCTGACGGCTGAAGGTTAGGCTTAGGGTTTGGTACTGGCGGCTAGGGTTTTATGACTCTGATATCATGTTTATAATATAAAAGAGCAAATACTGGAAGTGTGTACCCTCATAGAAAAGCACACGCACATATTTATTAAGTTAGCAAGGGCTACAATAACTACTATGGGCATACCTATAGAATAACATAAATATAGATTAACATTGTTAACAATGTATGTATGTTGTATACTTATGAGAGGAACCCAGGGTTAATTGCATGCTTTCATAATTGTATGAAATGATCATCGTTTTCGGTTGATTTTATGCTTATACCATCTCTTTTGCCTCAAGGGAGGATTTTGAACCTTATTTTAGCATGTTTTAGATGGCTTGGTTATGCTTTGGAAGCTTTCAAAAATGTTGGAAAATTGTTAAGTGTTGAGGGTTAAAAGTTGGGTATTGAAAAAGTGGCCCAAGGCCAGACCGCTTGATGGACCAATCGATCGATCTATCGAGTACTCTTATGTAAGCCTCAGTTGTTTCGCAAGCGTCGGAAAAACAGTGAACTATTAAAGACCGCTCGATCGGTCCCTTGACTGATCGATCAATCTGGGCAATTTTCTAAAAATTTTGTTTATTTGTTTTAAAGCTTGGCTCTTGGAAACCGTAATCTTATTCTTTTGGGCAATTCTTTCACATTAAATAAATCCTCATATGTGCATTTTTCAAAGGTTTTAACCTCGCTTTCTTTTACGTTCTTGGACCCGTGTAGGCACAAGTGGTTTTGTTGGAGCTTAGGATCATAAAACAGGTTTTTCTTGGGTGGTTCACGTGACTCGAGTTTCAGGGCGTGACACCTTTAGTCTTGGGATATAGAGACCTCTATCCAAAGTTGGAAGTGGAAGAAGCCGTATCAAAAAGAAATTATTTCTTTCAACTATATTTCAATTGTTAACACGAATTTCTTGAGCCTGGAGCTCCTAAACCATTAGTCTTAGGATTTATAAACATCTAACCAAAGTTGGAAGTGGAAGAAGCCCTATCAAAAAGAAATTATTTATTTCAAATATATTTCAATTGTTATCTATCTTTTGCACATATAGCGTTTGATTCGTTCCATTTACATTAGTACTTTTCAAATGGAACCTTAAGTGAAATTGATGTACTCATACACACTTGTACATGTGTATGTAGCTATGTGCAACACAAAGCACACATGACTCTTTCCTCTTCCTTGTCCCTTCATACCCTCTTCTCCAGTTCTCCCAATGTTTTGTGTTCCCTTTCTTTCCAGTTATTCTAAAAAAATGTGATTTTTTATAAAATAAAAACTACTCCTTAGAAATGTAATCTAATTAAAATCTTCATGTACACTTCCAGTGAGACCATCTTGCTTTCAGTAATTTAAATGTCTCTTGAAACTATAACTAGAAGAATCATTTGGTAGATCTCCAAAATTTGAGGAGAAGCGCCCATAATGAAGATATGTGGACCCCCCAGAATCCACAAGATGAAAAAAAAAAAAAAATACAACAACAACACACGCACACACAAAATGGAAAAGACTGAACTTTGTATCTTTAGGAGTCCCAGCTTCTATCCTGGAGGACCTGGACTGTCTTCAAGACCTGAACACTTCTTAATATCTTGTTGGTTATAGCCCCAATTTTTTGCAACAACTCAATGTCATAAACTCATAGTAAATTATATATGTCCATCCCATAGGACAGTTCTGCATCTGTAACTACCCAGACAATAAGGATATCTATTAAATGAAAACAATCAAACAATTGCCTTTTCCTTTCTGTTTTGGCTGTTCTTTTTTCTCTTTTGGTAATAGAAATTTCTACAACTATAGAAAGAACATGTTCTTAATATTCTTGAAACTGATGTTCTTAAGATTTTCAAAACTGATGCCATTGACATCTTTTACTATGGGACTTGCATCACTAGCAATGACCTCTAGACTTATAAAAGGTCCATGTATATTTTCTACGTGGTGCAACAGGAAAGTTTACATCCTGTGGAGACCATTAGGTAGATTCTTATTTAACAGGTTCATGGTTCCTCTTCACCATTTGAATTTGTTGATGACAACATGTACTACATACATGTATATAAATATACATATTTTAATAAAAATTAATGACTTCAGAATTTTCCCACCGTGGGAGATGATTGAGGAACAATTTCCATATCCTGAATAAAGAGTAATTGGGATAAATTGAGGAGAACTCACTTCGACTCTAGACATGCCATCTCCTAAGAAAGCACAAGCATTCTTCACATGAGCTATGTAATAAGTATCGCACAACCCGCATTGACTGCCAAAGCCAACAATTCTTTAACAACATAAGCGGAAGAAGAAAAAGAAGAAGAACAATTCTTTAACACCGTCATGATATAGAAACACGTGTGGACATTAAAATTAAGATAGAATTTAATTACTGTTTGATTAATTGATCTAGAAACACACATGGACATTAAAATTTTTCCATAATTTAATCACCATTGATTAATCATGATCAACAAATCGTTATGATTGATCAAAAATTAAAATGGTCAAAATCCACAAAGAAAGTGTGTACACAATAAATTCATTTCAAGATAAGGGTAATACCCACAAAAAAGGGGTCGATCCATTAATTTGACTTAATGACACGAGCCCCACAATGACACGTATCAAAATCAAATTTAAATTTAAATTTTTATTTTATCTCCATAAAAAGAAGGATTATTACTCTCACTTAGAAAATTAATTCAAATTAAAGAAATTTCTAAATTTAACATCCTTCTTTTAAGCCAATAAATAGAGGTCCTTACTCGTGAAAAAGGGAACCTTTGACCAAGTGAATTTCCAACCACTTTTTAAGGCTCTCTACTCAAAGTTCCTTTTAAAACTCTCATAGAGAATCATCAGCGTGCCGACTTTTCTACGAGTTTCATATCACCCGCCATCCAAGGTGTCAAAATTTGCTGAGATTGCAAGCCTAATCTCTTCATTTTGTGAAGATAAATTCGAAGTTCGTTTGAGATCAAGCTTTTAAGCCCTCGATCAAGTTTATTTCTTCAATCTTATCCATTCGAGGATTTAAAGAAATCGTCAAATGGTTCGATTCAACAACAAACTATAGCAGTCATTGGATCATAACCCTCTTTTGGAAATTGAATCAGAGGTTCACTATTTTCGATGTAAATAACATAGTATTGTACCCATCTATTTTAATTTAATAAAATATTACTTTGTGCATCTTTTTTATATTCTTTATTGCGAGACTCAAAATATTTGTGTTACAACACCAAAAAAAAAATTCCCATTTTCAAGAATAAGTTCCACGAGGAGGAATGGGTCTAGACCTTTTTCTCCCGTCATCTCTAGCTTCACTGAATTTGGGGTTGAGTTTGGTTTTGTTTCTAAAGGAATAGTATGCTCCCCAATAGCATTATAAACCTCGGCAATGTTTTGATTTGACCCCTATCGATATGAAATATTTTGACGTCACCTTCGAATGAATAGACTTGCTTCTAATCAAATTATCCTTAACCGTGCTCAAATGTATCAATTTCCGTATCCTCAATAAAGTCTCTTCATTTCTACCCTCGATAGCAAAAAACTCCAAACCCACAGAAATCTTTTAAAAAAATTATCACGAATACCTTTAGTATACCATGAAAACGTACTAGGAAAATCGAGCTTAATAGAAATACTAAGATTAGTTTCTCGTTAGAAGAACTATACCCTGAACCCCACCCACTCCAAGGATCTCAGATTAAATGATCTTAGGAAAAGCAACTAAAAATCCGAGAATTGTTAGACAACGGTTTATTACGCCAAGTGTATCACCTTAAAGAGCCCTAGTTTCACAAGAGAGAAAGACGAGTCAAAGAAGCTCTGTAGAAGCGAAAATCATAATCATCGGACATATGTTAGGAAGGGAAGGAAAATTTCACAAGACCAGAATTCGTTCAAGAGACAGCCAAAAAGATTCGCAAAGTTCGAGAACATCTTAAGAGCACACAGAACTTATAAAAGAATTGTGCTGATTTCTTAATAAGAAAGACAACTTTAAGCGATTTCAC
>JAOTRH010024737.1:0-21710 GCA_034768845.1 Heliamphora exappendiculata | reverse complement strand
CCGCCCCCCCCCCCCCCCCCTGTCATTGTTTCTGTTCTACTCTTGTCTTATGTGGGACTGAATTACCTAAAATTTTCTGGCTTGTTTGTTCCATTGTTAAAGAAGTTAGTAAGTCAATAATTTATTAAGAGGGTGTTTGTTGTAGTTGAGATTATAAATTTTAAAATTATAATTGAAAAGATGGAATTATGACTTTGAGCAGAAGTTATAAATATTTGTTACAATTGTAAATTTATACATAGATTTATAGTTTTAAGCAATAGAATTTGTTTTTGTTGATTTAGAATAAGAAATTATAAGCAAAAAACTATATGAACAGAAGATTGCAGAATGATTGGACTATGGAGGAACCACACCAGCATGCATAAAGACGGGAATTAGCCATGTGAAAGTTTCTTTCTAGCTCAGCTTGCATCTATTTGTTCTGATTTCTGATACGCTGCAGATTCTTCTAAGGCAGGAAGCTAAGCGATGCAAGATTTGGGAACCTTGATGTACATCAGGCTTCGCCAGGGCTCTATTTGAGTCGCATTGTCTGGCAAGTGACTAAAATTATAAAGCTTGATCCAGGCAACTGCAAATCTTTGGCGTCTGCAACTGATTGAAATGCTTTGCTTTAAGCCATTCACTGAAAGTTGCTCTTTGAGGGCTGCTGGGAATCACCAGAACGAAGGGGGTGATGAAGGTTTCTGTCTCTCTTTTGGCAGAAACACGTGGCTTTGCTGATGGCTGGGTTTGGGCAGCGGTGGAGTCGGACAATTGGTAACTGCTTCACAGCTTATATCTTCAATATCCTTTCATATCAGCCGGTATTTATCGGTTTGAACAAAATCGGTACGTGAGCTTTTTATCTCCGTTTTGCCTAAAGTGCCGATCAGTATTGGTAAATACGGAGATATTGAAAAGTACCGGGTGGTATTGGTTTATGAGTTTTTTTTATTATTTTATAAAAAACCGGTACTTTTTCTGTGGGGTACATTTTCTGTATGCATTTTCTTCTCAAATTTATTATTCAAATATAGATGGAGATTTCTTTAGCTAGTCAAACACCCCCACAAAGTATATTTATTGTCTTAGGCATGGCACCAATTTCTCCCAAATTGGTAAAACACTAATATATAGTAATGGATCTTTTTTTCTATTAACTTTTAAATGCACCAAATAATTTTTCCATGGGCATTGAATTATTTCATGTCAGTTCATCACAAATGGAAACAAAAAATTGATTTTATGCTCATTAATTCAGACCTTGTATTCCATAAAGATTTTGAGTAAATTATTTTTGTTGGATAATATTTTTAAAAAAATATAAGTTAAATTCATAGTGATAAATTCTTAAATGGTACGTGGTCTCTTACCGGTACGAGTGTGGTGGTGTTTAACATTGTTGACACTAGTAATTTATAGTTTGTAATAGAAGTTGTGAGTGTTAAGTACAGATTGTGATTTGTAATTGAAATAGAAAAAAAAATAATTATAAGTTGTTGTAAAAGTTGTGAATATTTAAAAAAAATTATAATTTATAATTAAAATTAATAATAAAAAATTAAAAGCTATTGGTAGAACTTTATTGAACACTCACCTCGTACCAATAATCATACTAATAAAAGAGAGATTTGGTTTGGTGAGGTATTCCGGAAGTTGCATGTGAATGTGAATGTCAATTGAACAATATGCTCAATTCAGATCTCGTTTGGAAACTTAATTTTAAATTAAGTGTTTCTTTTATAAAAAAAAAACATATTGGAACTGTTCAATTAAATATAAAAAAAATTGTGTTCAGTTAAATGATGGCTTTAAGTTGTGAGGAGGCATTCTTTTGATAGTTGCTTTTTGTTTTCTTGGGGGAAAAAAATTGTAGTAGAAAGGCAAAAAATTGATTTTAAATCACGAGACCGAAAGAGACTTTGGAAGGGGCTTCACTGTGGCTACGATAAAAGTGCCAAAGTGGTGGCGCATACAACCAAAAACCACTTAAATGAGTTTGATAGCTTACATGTTTATTCTACACTAATTTAGGTAATTTCAACTTTGCACACAATTTTATATGAAATTTACAGACAAATGGCAATGTAGCATGGCTTTTCAAACCATGTGAAGATGCAGGGCGGACAGGAGGCGACGAATTTTCAAATTAGGAAAAAAATTATTATTTTATATAAATGGTTTTTTTAGTATATTTTATGAGCTTATGGTCTTTTTCTCAATTAAGTGAATTTATGCATATATTTGTATTAAGAAAATAGTGTATTTATTAGATCTTAGAAAAGAGAGATTCTCTCTTTGCTTAAATATTTAATGGAAAAAGAGTAATTTTGTAAGACAAATATAATAAAGAAAAATTTAAAAACATAAGACCCTGTTTGTTTGAGGGTTAAGGGGATGTGCTTTGGTTTATCAATTTGAAAGGAGGATTGGTTTATCAAATGGTCCCTTATAAAACTACCCTATGCTGGGACTATTATGGTTTAATAATCTTGGAACTGTTATTACTTAATATTTGTGATTTCACAGTAAGTCTATTAGCATCATGTCGAATTAAAGGTACTATTTATTTTTAAATTATTTTATTTTTAATTAAACATAATTAAATATAAAAAATACTACACTAATAATTCAATTCATAATTCTTTTAAGTATTAATAATTTGAACATACTGATTATCTAATGAAAATAATCAAACAAAGAGTATGAAGGATATGAGAGTTACTTGTGCAATTTTAGTAGGGTTCAAATACAAATATACAACAGTTGAAAAAAGTATATAAAAATACAATTCTATCTGTATTCCAATCTTCTTAGAGTGTAATCCAAACGAATCAGACACATCTTTAACCACTTTTGGAATCCAAGGTTACAAAACAAACCACGTCGCTATCATCTTTAGGTGTAAGTGTCCCTACAAATTGTATATTATTTATCTGTAATATTGTTGCTGAAATAATATTATTACGAACCCCCCACGATCAGAACAAGAGGTTTTTTTTTTTTTTTTTCAGAGAAAAGAACAGATTCAGGGATGCAAATTTTTAATTAAGAATGAGCAATTATTTTTTTTAAAAAAATTAAGAGCTAAAAATTAAGCTTTTCAAAAAAAAATATTGAGGTATGACTTTAAAATATTTAGTACTAATAATATCATAATAATGGAATTTCTTAAAACATAAAGGGGCAGCCACCAGCTTGGATCCAAACAGCACATTTTGAGAAATTATGGAAATATAAATGTCAAAAGTATGAATTTTTTTTTTCATTCATGACTATATTAAAAAAAAATTATTTCACGACAATTTTCATTCATAAATGTTTATTTACTCAAAATTAATAATAATAAAACTACAAAGGTACTGTTGATAACGACAATGACAATGACAATGTGCAGTGACGGCGACGACGGCAACAATAGCAACAACAAAGAGAAAATAGCAATGGTGAGTGGTGGGTGGTGGTAGTGATGGTGGACTCAATGGTGCTTGGAGGTTTGGTGATCTCAGTGATGGTAGTGACGATGGTGACAATAATAGTGACGACAATAGTAGTGGCGGTTGCGCTGATAATAGCAATAATAATAATAGTGTGGTGAGTAGTATAATTTTATATTAAAATAGAATATATATATTTCTTAAGTTGTGTGAAAAAATAGGTATTTTCAATTTTTTGATAGAGTAGCTATTTTAACGGAATACCGACTATCGATTTAAAAATAAATATTAAATATGAAAAGAAAAAAATTAAAGCTAAAATGAGTAATTTATTTTAGCCTTTTCCTGCGACGACCACTAATTCTTTTCCAAGCAGACAGTTACATATTAGGCTGCCAAATCTCACGAAGGATTTGGATCCTCTGAGGTAAAGTCCAACATAAGAATGAAGATGGAATCTTTCGAAACGTTCCAAATTCCGTACTTTTCCTTCACTGGCAGCCCAAATAGGGATGAAATGAGACCCTGGTCAAGGATGAAACTCTACTATTTTTGTCTTTTATTTGATTAGGATGAAAAAAAAAAATTAGTAAAGATAAAAAATATTTTTGAAATAATTTTTAAAGTTTAAGAGGGTGATATTAAGTGCCTTGTTTAGAATATTTAAAAAATTTGACTTTTAAAAGATGATTTTTTTAGAAATTTTTTTTTTTAAAAAAAGTTAAATTATTTAGAATAATTTTTTGTAGTAGTTTTTTTATTTTTTTGTTTTTTATTGAAAAAATACTCTTATTTTTAACTTTTAAGTTGTAGTCTTTTTTTGGAATATTAGCACTGAGTTTTTTTTTGTGAGTTGGTTGATTTTTTTATGTAATGATATTATAGTAATTTTGATTTAAAAAGTAATGGTGTTTGGAATGTATGTATTGGATTTTTTTTTGAATTAAGAGATAAAAAAAGTTAATTAGTTTTTTTTTTTTTTAAATCAAACAGTGCAGTTTAAAAGTTGATTTTTTTAAAAAAAATCAACTTAAAAGCTAACACAAACAGGCTCTAATAAAAGTTATAGATAACATATTAAATATAATAATAATAATTGATGAATTAATAAAATTAAAATAGCAAAATACAAGAAATAAAGAAGAAAAAATAAAAATAAAAATAATATTTTAATATTTTAAATTTATTATATTTTTAATATATATATATATTATACATATATTTATATTAAAAAATATTTATTTTATGTAATCGAAGATAGAACCGAAGAAACAAAACAAAAGAAATAATTATCATTTCTATTTCCTTTGTTATCTACGAAAAAAAATTATCAGCCCAAATTTGAGGATGATTGTAACAAATTTTTTTTTTTTTGGTTGTGATTCACAGTAATTATAACGATTTGATTGGCTGAGGATAGCAAAGCGCATCCTTTCGTTCTTCTTTTCTTATTTCTTTTGTTTTTTTATTTTTTATTTTTATTTTTATTTTTTACTATGTCCTAATCTTTTGAGTTTGCAATGTAAAAAATAAAAAATAAAATAATAATTTCTTTTTAGTAATCCAACAAAATAATAATTAAAACACCACATATATTTTCTTTTTATTCTCATAACTCAACAATAAAAATATATTCTTTCATTTGTGTTTTTTTCTCTTTTTTGTTTATTTTTTATTTAAAAATTTAAAATTCAAACATAACGGTCGAAGTGGATCATATGACCATGTGTGTTGTGATCACGTTCTCTTCATTCTTTTGTATTTATTTTTATTTTATTTTTATTATTTATCTCATGCAATTATAAAGAAAGATTTTTGTATTTAAACTCTGCATTATTTTTATTTATTTTTTATTTTATTTCTTTCTTATCAATTACCAATGTTCCATGAGTTATACACATATATACTATATAACATAATAAGAATATAACAAAATCAAAGAACTATTTTCTCTTAGAATCTAATATTATAATGAATAATTTTTAATATAATTCATAATTTATAGACAAGGATATCTCTTTGTAATAATATTGAACAAGAGACCAAAGAAAATATAAAATAATATAATAAAAGAAATAAAATAATTAATTAATAAAAGAAATGAGCAATTAAATGTATATTTTTTTAATATATATAGCAGACAACAAGTACTTAGTCTTAAAATTGTAGTTTTAAATCAAAATCAAACAATTATTTATTAGTTTAATTTCATAATATATACCATACGTGTAGTTCTAATTTTTAGATTCTTAAAATAGTCTGAACAATTTAATTATTAGTTGAGTTCAAAATCATACAAAATTGAACGGCGTACACCTCTGACAATAACGTTTCCCCCTCCCATCTTTTTCCGGGTCGGGCCATTTTTCATGAATGGGCCCAAAGCCCAAGGTAAGCAAATAATGATAAAATATTTATGGGCTCCACTGTACTAGAATAAAAATGGGGCCCACTTACAAAGCCCAGGCTCCCTTACCAACGGCTAGCAAAATTGCCGTGATACCTCGGCCTTCTTTTGTCTCTTTGTCTGAAATTTCGTTACGTTGCCTATAATAGGGAAGAAATATCACATCAGCATATCATATTAATGGAATGCATTTAATTAATATATAAATATTATCATATTATGTGTTTTTTTTAGTATAAGGTATGATGTGTAATAACTATTGTCCACTATAGTAGAATAAATTATAAGATACTTTTGAAATACTATTTGAAAAGTGTTGCGTGATATTTTTAATAAATAAAAATATTTGTTGCGCATTAATTAAATTATTTTTGTCTTCTTGTGTTGGGATTTGAACACCAATCTCCAAACGCGAACGGAAACAAAAATAATTGCACACACCAAAAAAAATATCACACAAGGATTTACGTGATCCGGCACAACCTGTCTATGTCCACGGGTGAGAGATAATCCGCTATAATTGTAGAATGTACAAATTCGAGATAAAAAACATCCCAAAATTCGGCACTCACAACCCGAGCCCCTGAAACAAACCCCGTTTTTCCGCTCAAATGTTACTCCCGTGTTCTCGATATTTTTCCATCTCTCCTTACATCTCTACCCCCTTAATTTACTCTCCACCCAATATGAGACCCTAGTTATTCTATTTATAGGAGACTACCAAAACAGAAGCTGCTAAAACAACAATAAAACAACTGCTAAATTAACAATAGAAAAACTGTTAAATAAACAATAAGACAGCTGCTAAATAAACCTAGCTGCTAAATCTGATATTGAGATTCGAGTCAATCCCAACAATCTCCACATTGGCTCGAATCTTTTAGTCATCTTGAAGAACTGTCGACAATCCTCGACCTACACGTCTTTCCCCTTTTGATCTGCTTGTAACCTTCTGGTAAGACGAACGATCTCCACATTGACTTGAATTCTTCAAACCACCCAGAAGATAATCAGCATCGCTGTCGATTCTGCCGTCGTTGTCGTCGATCTGCCACACCCAAACCAGTATGGGCCGCACCTCCACACCTAGATGCCCGACACCTATGCGTCGAGGTGTTCTAATTGCTAATCATCCTTCAAATTAAAAAATCGCCATTTGACTTGACTACACCTGCAACTAAAAATTCAGCTACATCTATTGATGATTAGTTTTCTACCATTGATTGAACCAGATTGCTCATGATTGCCTCTGATAACCCACAATCAAACCCGACTGTCCTTGATCACCTTTGATCTCGCCCGATCAATCCCAATCTAAGCCAATATATCCAATCCCATTAAATCATTCAGAATCTAAAAATTCTGATCATACCGATGAATTTGCAGCGCTGAAAAATCTTAGAATACATATCCGTCTTGAATTTTTCTATATATATACGATCCGATATAACAAAAATATTCAAACGGTTGATTTCATGCTCTCACCAAACTGGATCAAAAAAAATCAAAATTTGTTTCCTTGGTTAATTCTTAATCCGTTGATTTGATTTCTCTTTCCATTCTCAAAACCTTCTGTGCCCGTGATTTTTGTTGATGGCAATCAAAACAAAATCAACTTCCGTTTGAGAATCCAAACAAAATCAAACTCCGTTCAAAACTATTAACAATCCACTGCCTTTTTTTCTCTTGTGCAAATTAATTTTTAATTTATATTGAATCGAAAATCAAAAATAATACCTTGCTTCGAACACCCACCATGGCTTCGAATCGTCCGTCGTCGGCTCTGATACCACTTGTTAGAATTTGAACACCAATCCCCAAACACGAACGGAAGCAAAAATAATTGCATACATCAAAAAAAATATCACACAAAGATTTACGTGATTCGACACAACCTGCTTACGTCCACGGATGAGAGATAATTCACTACAATTGTAGAATGTACAAACTCGAGATCAAAAATACCTCAAACCCGACACCCACAACCCGAGCTCCTTAAACAAATCTCATTTTTCCGCTCAAAAGTTACTCCCGTGTCCCCGGTATTTTTTCATATCTCCTTACATCTCTACCCTCTTGATTTACTCTCCACCCAATATGAGACCCTAGCTACCTTATTTATAGGAGACTACCAAAACAGAAACTGTTAAAACAACAATAGGACAGCTACTAAATCAACAATAGAAAAACTGCTAAATAAATAATAGGACAGCTGCTAAATAAACATAACTGCTAAATCTGATATTGAGATTCGAGTCAACCCCAACATCTTGTCCTTTGATTGTGCTTATTTATTAGGAATCAAAGTGAGCGAACTAACTATGAATGTCGGGTTTAGCGAGTTAAGAATTAAGTCTTCTCTCGCACGTATCCAATAAAGTTGGGCCAATATTATTACACCTAGAGTGTTGAGCTAAACTCTTTATTTGACTGTATAAAAATCTTGATTTTTGTCCCTCATCGATTGGAAAGTAGCTTTTTTGTTGGGTTTATATATAGAAACATTTAAACTTAACCTAATTGGCTTAAGTTTTGAATGTTAGTATAGTGTAGACTCTTGGTGTGGGTTAGATTCATAGTGTGGGTTAGTCCATAATAGTGCACCGTGTATTTGGTACGAATTTTTGTACACGCCTTTACATGCATAGCGCAATTTATCAAAGATTGTTCAATATTTTTATTTTAGATCGTCCGACCAACAATTGAATGTAAATTGATTAAACAAATTAATTTTGATAAATAAACAGTTTTGTGGTTAAAATCCAAAATGTGCTATTTACCAAAAAGTATCATTTTCAATAACTGTTTTTTGAGAAGCTTTTCCAAAAAGTCTTTTGTTGTTTGGAAAAGACACCTTTGTGTCTATAAAATTAAACTCGTTTTATGTCTTAAATCATTATAAATAATTTATCTCTCTCCATTAAATTATTATTTTTGTTAAGGAAATTTTGTAAAATTTTTTAAATTTTTGCTGGTTGCAGTTTTTTATTAAAAGGAGTTTTGTTGTATCATGGGAATGATTTTGCCGGAACTTATCAGCAAGCTTTTCGTAATGATGGCAAATTGTTTTTAGATACGCTTTAAAGTATTCGTTTTATAATTTTTCAACATAGAGTATTTTCTACTATCTTGTTGAAAAAGAACAATACAATGACAATAGAACATAGTAATCTAGGATTACCGAATAATTACTATTTATATAGGGCTATTATCTGTAAATCTATAAATACTTAATAAATATTTATTTATGGGGCACACCACATTATAATGGCATGATTATCTTTATCCATTGAATAACTTCCTGCTGGTATCATTCTGTTTTATTGTTTTTGTAAGTAATATATGTTCTTCATTATGGAATGGCACATAATCATCTGATCCTTATCTTTAAGGTTGTGCAAAAGGATTGATGAAACTCATAAATTGATTCAAACTGATTCAAATTTTATAATTTTAGTTGTAAACTGTTTGATTTTGACTCTAAATAATATTTTACTCATTTCTTATTTTTTATTTTTTATATCAATTACTAATAATTGTATGAATTATATAATATTATGATGTTATAAATAATAAATAATAAATAAATAAAATAGAAGATATAAAATAAAATAATTAATATTTTTAAGTATTGTTATATATAACTCAAATATAATAAAGAATAGGTAATGAATCAGTTTAGTTCCTTACAGTGTTTTGAAACTTAATTTGTGAACTGAATCAGAAAAATAATTTTTAATTATATAAAATTTTAATTAAATTATTTATTAAAAAATTGAATTAAACCATACAATTTAAAACTTCACATCGCAGGAGGAAAAGTATGACCTCAGATGTCACGTGGAAGGTGGAACATGGCGAGGTTCCAACAAAGAACAGCAGTTGATGAGAAATCTTCTCTCATCCCCTTCCCACCAATCAAATTCCACCGCCCACGTGGGATTCTGACCCCACCACAATCCTGACATCACCTGATCCCCACCCTTTTTATTTTATTATATATTTATTATTTAAAAAACAAAATTTATAGTTATTTATAATAAAATAAATCGGAAATTTCTCTTTTTAAGATTCTTATATCTCGACCTAGCCATCTGGCATCTTCCAACATACACTCATGATCATATTCTCATCCTTTTAGCCTTCTTGATCATCTTCTTCTTCTTCTTCTTCTTCTTCTTCTTCTTCCTCTCTCTTTCTTCTTCTGTGTCCAGAAACCCTAGTTTTTTCCACCTCTTGATCGGCTCTTCTCTCCATTTTTGTGTTCAGAGAAAGTTTTGGGTGTATCAGAGAGTATATTTCATAGAAAAGATCACATCATGGGGGAATCTTCTGCTTCATATATTCATATGGTAACTTTTTTTTTTTTTTTTAATTATTGTTTTTATGTGTGTTTCTTTTGGGTGGTTTTTTTTGTTTGTGGATCACTTGATCATGTGATTATTTATTTGAATCGTGTGATTTTGGTGGGTGGGATTCATGGGGATGATGATGAAGGTGCAGCACCTTATAGAAGAGTGCATCATATTCAACATGAGCAGAGAAGAGTGCATGGAGGCTCTCTCCAAACATGCAAATATTACACCAGTCATTACCTCCACAGGTTAGTGATCACCTTTTTCAAGTGATCACAAATTTTTTGAGTTTGATATTGTTCACTCACCTAACAAGATTGGTAAAAAAAATACCCATTTTTATATTAATATAGACTGTGGAGCTCGTCGTATTTTGGCAATGGCGTTCACGACTTGGACCAATAAAAAACTAGGTATTCTCGCCCACTTTGTTAAACGGGCAAACAAATTTATTTTAGAGTTTGCACGGAATTAAAACGATGAAAGAATATATATTTTTCACCAACTTTGTGCTGATGAACAAATTTATTTTAAAATTTTCTTTCCCCTCTTCCACTCCTTCATAATCACGCCTACTAAAAAATGTATATATATTTTAATATTGTCTTGTTAGTCAATGTTTATTAGCGGTGAATAATAGTATAATAAAAATATGAAAATTTATATATCGATATATTTTTAAAAATAAAATTTATTATTTTTATAAATATTAATATATTATATACAAATATTAATACCTTATTTACTTATTAGTAAATAATCTATCCTTGACAAGTGATTAGCATTTTTCATGTCTTACACACAAAGCATAAGCACACATACAAATTAGCATTTATTTTATGTTGCCCCACTTATTTTGAGATTGGCTATTAGAGTGCTTCAAGATAATGTCATCCGTATAGCTTATAAGGCCCAACTCTTATAGCCTCCTTTAATGTACTTTTTAAAAGCGTCATGCTTGTTTGCTATTGGTTGGATTGACAGCACCATAATAATAGTGGTTGGTATCGTTAAAATTAATAATTTATAAATTGTAATTTGTAGTAAAAATTATGAATATTTTATAAAGACTGTAACTTATAGTTAAAATAAAAGAAAAAATAATTAAAAATTATAACAGAAATTGTAAGTGTTTGAAAAAATTTATAATTTATTGTTAAAATTAGTAGAATAAAACTAAAAATTACTAACAGTAATTTTGCCAAACACTATTAGCGACCCATGGTGCTTATTTTGATTTTAGTTTGATGATCCAAACCAAACTGCTCACACTATTATTCTCAGCGGGTGAATTATTCGTGTCAAAAATTAAATTAGTTAGATATTGCTAATTATTTCCGTACAATTAAAGATATTATTTTTTTATATGAATAATGTACAGTTCTTTTACCAATTTAGAAAAGTATTCATTATTCAAAGTAAACAGTTTAGATACACGTACCAAACAGAAGCATTATTCTTTAAAAAAATTAACTTGTTTGGGTAAATTTTTTTATTTTTTGCTTAGTTTTGTTTTTTTTAAACTTTTTTCATCTTTTAATTAAAACTTTTTATATTTCTAAATCGTCTTAATGAGTTGATCCTAAATTTTTTTTTTTCGAAAGATTAAATTTTTTTTGCTAAAGACGAAGATAAACAATATAAAATTTAACTTATTGGCTTATTTTTTTTGTCTTTTTTAATTTTTTTATATATTTTGATAAAAAGAATTTAATTTTTCGGCTCGTCCCGATGAGAGGAATCGAAAAGTATAATAGTTTTACTAAACGATAAAAAAAAATTACTAAAAACAAAAATAAGCCGTATAAAATAAGCAAATAAACAATTATCCCAAACAAAACCAAATTAAAAAGATTTTTTACATAGGGTCGTGATAACCACCACCCACTAAGCAGTGGTTAATAGGGTAACAAGAAAAAATTATTTTTAATAGTAATACACTTTTAGAGGTGAGAACTATCACTTTCACAAATATTAATACACTTTGTATAAATTTTTATACACTATAAATCTATTATTTACCGTCTAATAAGCGATAGTTAGCATATTTTTTACATAATATCCCGTGCATTCGTACGCATATCTGAATTGTGAATGCGTATAGAGGAGAGGGAGGATAGAGACTAGTTAAAAAATTGTTTTTGTTATGTCAAATTCTGTATTTTTATTTTTTATTTATTGGTGGTAGTATGGAAGGAGCTCGAAAAAGAGAACAAGGAGTTCTTCGAGGCATATGCCAAAAACCGAGAGGAGAGACCAAGTTATAATGAAATGGGTACAACAACGAGGCAAAGAATTCAAAAGATGCTATTGAGTTCCTCCAAAAAAGATACCGCCGGAGACGGAGACGGTGACGGCAACGGGGACGACGACTAGTTCTACTCAGAAGATCGACAATGATGTTTGGGGCTTGAAGTTTTGCTGCTGTCTTCTTCCCTGTGATAATTAAGTTATAATTTTACCAATAAAATATTTATGCTGAATTTACTATTTTTAAGTGTATATAATTTTATGTGGCCATCTTAATAATGATATCGGCTTAACTTTTCGTAGCAAAAGTTGTGATTTCAAGTTTTATTGTGAAAAGGTAAAATGATTTTCATTCTCTTTTTTCTTTAAATGAAAAATAATAATGTAAGTTTTAATTATAATTTATATTATCTATACTATTATATAAAAAGAATACGTAAATTTAGTATGAACAGGTTTTTGAAGCAGGCACCTCATACAGTTCTTTTTTTCAAATTAGCCAAAAATAATTATAAAAATTCAATATCTCCGAATGCTCCAACTTATTAACTATAAGGGTATAAGAGTAAAAAATATATTATTTATTCTCACACCTTAACGTATTCCACTAACAACTAAGGCCATGATTGTTTTGAGGATAAAGATTATGAGAAATATAGTATCTCCTCGTTAATAATTCTAAGATAGTGTATTCAATGAATTGTTAATTCATCTTTTTTATCTATTCTTATGTTTAGTTATTTCATGAGACATGAAAAATTAAAAAGAAAGTCTTATAGATAAACGACAATAATGCCCAACCCTAATCAAAATTTTTGTTATTGAAAATAATCATAAGAGTTTAACCTAACAAAATCCTATCTAGCCAAAATCAAGGCCAAACATGCTGCCGCATAAAAACATTTTTTAAAACCAAACATGCTGTTCGGATCCCCGAGACCCTAGACGCTCGAACCCTTGGGACCCTAAGATCCTAAATCTCTGGGACCCCGAGACCCCAAAGCTCTAGACCTCCAAACCCCGGGACTCCATAGTCCTAGACCCCCGGGACCCCAGATAACTAGGACCTCGAGACCCAAAATCTTTAGACCCCTAGACCCTAGGAGACTGGATCCTTGGGACCCCAGACTCTCGAAATCCCAAAACTTGGGACCCTGAGACCCACGGATCCCCAGACCCCCAAACTCCATGACCCAGAGTCCCCCAGACCCCTAGAACCCCAGATTTCAAACCCTAGGATCCCCAGAACCCCAAACCCGAGACCCTAGAACCTTAAGACCCCGGAACCCCTGAATCCCGAACCCACCGAACCTTGGGAGCCTAGACCCCTCGGACCCTAGGACCTCGAGACTCCGTAGTTCCAGACCCCCATAACCCTAAGACCCCGGACTTTTGAACCCCTTGGGACCCTAAATCCCAGACCACCAAGACCCAAGAGCTCTAAACCCCTCGACCCTCGGGACCCTCAGACTCTTAGACCTCTGAAACTCCAGGAATCCGGATCGTCGATAAATATTTGAGATTAGGGTTGTCGAGCGTGATGAATGATTAAGAACAGACAAAAATGATTAGGACTGCTAATTTGAGATTTAAATATGAGGACAAATAAATAATTTTACATTTATTCCAGATGACTTGTTATCCCGAGATTATGTATTCCATTCCCTCATGGGACTAATTATCTCCAAATTAATAAGATTGGGAGTCATTCGGGATAGTTAGTTCCACCACAATTTTACTAAACAAGTATAGGATTAAAAAATTTCTTAAATTAATTATCCAATCCAATTATCTAATCCCCCGTTCCAAACATGGTCTAACCCCTCTAGATATATTTTATAACTTCCCAACCATATCATTTACAAACAGTCTCCTTCCTGCACAATAAAACCACCTCTTCGAAGCCAAACCCTAATCACCCACAAAAGCGAAAATCAAATTCGCAAACAAAAACTGCAAAAAAGAGAGATCAAACTGATTAGAACCAATCTAATCACATCAAATCAAAACAAAACCAAATCATTTGAATTGCACAAACCAAAAAAGAGAGATTAAGCATGACCTTTGCTGGTTGTTTTGTCTGGATTTGGCATTCACAAAATGGGGGAGATTAGTACAAATAAGTGGCTGGAGAGTTGTTTTGGCGGCGAGATCGGGTGGTGGCGCTGACGAGATCACAGGTTCTTGGGTCAGTGGGTAGAGATTGTCTGTGGTGGGTTTTATGGTACAGAGTTCAGGCGGGAGGGAAGAATGGTAGTTTGAGAGTTTATGAATTCTCTGCGAACCAGAATATCATTAATTCCTGCACTCGAGCTGTGATAATCGATTATAATAGTATTTATGTCTATGCGACCAATTTTTTTATTTAAATTAATCACAAAATTTACGTACTATTAAATTTTAAAATTGATTCATTATACATAGTTTGTTTTCTTTTATGATTAAAGCAAATACCACTACAAAATAATTTCATTATATAATGTAACTAAGAGGTGAGTTTTATATATATATATCACGTTATCAATTAGCACTCACAGATTATGAAGCGAAGAAAAACACGAATGTACACAAAAAAATAACCTTTTGTATTACTTTTGGAAATTGAAATATGACTTACAAATGATTGTAGAAGGATGGAAGATAATATTACAGAGGAGGTTTGGAGATTACAAAGAAGGGATTGAGAAATAAAAGTCTATTTAGTAGACGAACTTGCCTTCGCAAGGGGAGAGGTTCCCTCTATATATACACATCCGAGGCCTTCATATTTCAAACGAAAATAAAATACAAAATAGGAATAGTAAAAAGAGAATAATTAAAAATACTATACACTTTTAACTATTTAAGCTTGCACTATTGATGAACAGTATCTTGTCAGGATACTATGCTTTGTCTTCATTCTACTATTGATCACTGTTGATTGATGATGGTGGAGTTATTGTTGCCTTTTACTGTGCTTTGTCTTCATTCTACTGTTGATCACTGTTGATTGATGATGGTGGAGTTACCGTTACCTTTCACTGTTTAGTTTTGATTGTTGATGTCTAAAATCTTGTCTATGGAGAATTGTTGATTCACGCATTTGGGATTGTAGCACCGAAAGTGAATGGACGAGACTGCGTGAAATCTACTTTTGCACAGTTGGACGACAAAGGAGAGTCGGTGAAAGAGCATCTTTGAAAAGAGGGCATCTGCTTTGGAAGATAATTAGAATAATTTGAGGTACGCATCAATAATGACGCACTTGAAGAGATTATTTGGACCAACAGAGGTTAATAGAGTCGGTAAAATGCATTATTGGTGAAATATGAAAGAATAATGGGTTGGATTTTGTTTGTGGATAGTCATAATGATGTGGAATTAAAGTTAATTCTAATATAATCATCCTCATTGGATTGAGGACTAATTTGCTCACTAGAAGAGATCAATATATATATGAAGGGGGACGAATCCAATTCGCTCAGGCCCACTAAAAACCCAACGACATCGAGAGTAGAGTCCGGAGAGATGGCCTGCAGCGGCCCAAACCATAGAAGATAGTCCTAGGGATCGAGCCACCAATCTCGCCTAGAGGAGCGAAATAGAAAAGGTATATGGCCGAGCTCTCTTATTTGATATGGAAAGCCCGGCCACACAGGTCTCATTGAATGTGCTTTGACCAGAATTGTATAATATTAAATGAGATTAGACGTTTTTGGTATATCACTTAATGTGATTAGCTTGGAGGATTTTTACCATTGAGTGCGATGTGTCCGAGGTAATAGCAGTTATTCGAGATGTTAGACCCAAAGTATTGGCCGAGATGCAGGCATTTGTGGTAATAAGAATAGATTCGGTCTGTCCTCTGCTATCGTTGCTGACATGGACAAGTATAACAAAGTCATTTTGCAAGGTAACACGTGAGACGTAAAAATCATTATTAGGACTGAAAAAAGAGACACGTTCATCTCCCTTATAAAAGGGTAAATCTCCCCAAGCTAAAAGTACGCATAATTTATGGTTCATAGTAAAAATTTTGCCCTTTTGTTTTTTTTCAATTTTTTCACCTAAATACAGCGCTATTCTTATCATCGGAGTAGCAATCGGCGAGTCACCGCCAATTAGCTCATGTTTGCTGTATCTTTGCAGTTTCCTATCTGTTGGCCGGTTCAATCGACCTAGATTTAACCTGACTTATAAATTGAATTTACGAATCATCTCTCGCAATATATAATTTTTTGGTAGAGTACCCAACTGAGTACAAGTTTTTATGCTATATATATAGGGTTATTTTTATTTTGGTTTAAAATTATAAAAGAAATCACTATTAAATTAAAGATTTTTCTTTTCATGTGATAATTTAACGATATTTTTAATTAAATATTTTTTTATTTATTTAACTTAAAAGTAGAAAAAGTAAGAAGTTTAACATCTAATGAAAATTATCGAATAAAATCACAATTGTACGTATGAAAGATATGAATAGAGAAAAATATATATTAATTTTGATGTTCTTAAAAAAAACTTTAATGCATTATATTTTAATTTATAAAAATAATAAAAATAAATAAATAACATATAATATGTTTATCGTATTATTAAATAAAAAATTATATAAATAATAATAAAAATTGCATACACAATAATTACTTCTTCGTTGCCGTATTTAACTTTCCACATTTTAAAAAGTAAATAAAGAAAAATGCAAAAAAAAAAAAAAAAGGTCGTTGGAAGCGTGACGGCGTGCGTTGATAGCGTGGCAAATGATGCTTTGAGGTTGCAGCACGTTACGTACACGTGGCACACCCCCGGTTCACTCCACTATTCGCATGATGTGCTGTCCTGAGTGCTTCGGGTCATTTCAGATTTCCCATGGACCATGGTTCACATTTGGATTGCGGGTTGACGGACGGATCAGATTGAATTAAAAAAATAAAGAGTGGACCAAATTAAATTAAAAAAATATAGAATTTATAGCTCTTGTTTTTGTTTTTTGTACGATAAATAATTTTATATTTATATTACGTCGTTGAAATTATTTCTGTTGAATTTTTTATTTAAACTTTTTAACTTTTCAAATGTTGGTGTCAGGCTATTGGACTGCCTATGCGGACCCACGTAACAATTTTTTTGTACGGCGCCAGTGTTAAATTTTAATATAAAAAGTTTTATATATAATAATTTTATGTTTCAGGCTAACATAAAAAAAAATCATAAACATTTAAGAAATTAGAGTTTCGAGATGGAGAGATATTTAGAGATTCATTTTGAAAACATAATTATTATGAGATAGAGAATAATATTTATAATTTATATTTTTTAATATAGTAAATTATTTTTTATTTTTTATGTTTTTTTAGTATAATAAATTATTTTTTTTATTTTGTGGAGATAGACAATCAATCGAATCACGTAATACCTTACGTATTTGATTGTTCTTATTTTTTTATAATTTACTGTTGTAGATTGAAGCATACGCGAGTGTTAACCAAATAACAAATCAATTTCTTTCGAAAAAAAATTCTCTTTGAATATCAAGCGATTGCTTATGGGTTCTATGTCTTGTTTTAAGATTTTGTCAGAAAAAAACAACAGATGATGAAATCATAGTAATAAAACTAAAATTTTATTAACTTCGATGGAAAAATATTTACAGATACTAAAACCTACTCTTATAAACTAAAATGAAAAATTACAAAAAAAAAAATAATAAAAAATAATGTCGTTTGTAACTTTTATCAACCGCTGTTCTCTTTTTTAGTTGTCACTTGTTATCATTAATAAAACTCTATATAAGCATTTTAAATTTATATATTTTCTATTAAGCTTTTATAAAATATGGTAGGTTATTAAATAGAAAATAATATTTTTGATAGAAAATTTGTTAATTATGGTGTAAACAATACTCCAAACTATTTGAGAATAAAAAATTTCAAATTCTTGAAAAGTTATATATTTACACCAAAATTGAATTTTTTAATAACTATAAATGACTAAAATTCTAAAATTCATTTAATTATACTACAAAAATTAGCCTTTGC
This sequence comes from Heliamphora exappendiculata, assembly GCA_034768845.1. Lineage (NCBI taxonomy): Eukaryota > Viridiplantae > Streptophyta > Magnoliopsida > Ericales > Sarraceniaceae > Heliamphora > Heliamphora exappendiculata. The sequence continues at coordinate 3,256 of JAOTRH010024737.1, read as the reverse complement.
AATTAAAATAAGGCCTAAACCGCTAAACCCTTCAAAGTTAAAAATTTGTTTTCCAAACAGGCCCAATCCCGACATCTCTTTCATCATCACCGACATCTTTTTTTTATTACGCTTTTGATAGGCTTTCCAAAGAAAAAATTTGCTTTTAAATTCTTTTAAATTTCATTTGGGAACAGGTTGGAATAATTTTAATTTTGACATGAAAATTTTCTATCGAAAAAATTGATAAATTTTTTTTTGCTTTATTTTTATTTTTATTGTTTTGGGAAGACGAAAAATTCTTCTATCGAATTTGATTAATTTTTCTTTTCTCTTTTGTTGCCATTTTTGGTATTATATTTTGACAACATAAAATCCAATTTAGCCATTGTTGGCTCGAGAAGTTGTCTCACAGCCTTTCGAAGGTCGAAAATATACGTAGCAATTTTAACTTTTTCTTCGTTATTAGTCATTATTTGATGGCCAACTACGAATTTTTTTTAAAAAAATTATCCTTTGTTATGAGTTGTTCAATTTCGCTATTAGCCAACTACATGAGAAATTTTTAAAAATTGTTAAATCTATATTATAGGTTCTTCAATCTTACAAAAATCAATATGTAGTTTAGGTTGTTCATTCTTACAAGAATCAACTTGTAGTATAGGTTGCTCAATCCCATAAAAATTAACTTGTAGTGGGAGAGGATATACCTCGTAAAAAAGTATTATAATATACTGATGATGAAGAATAATATATTTCAAAATAAGAATTAAAATATACTGATAATGGAGAAGTATATACATTATCAAAAGAAAAATAATATACATGTTGTTGATAGTCTGTTGTGGGGACTGCTGACACATATATTGTTCCATATTCAGAGCTATTCATGGCTCTCCTTACTGCTGCCCTCATCTCTATTTCTTCTAACTTAGTACGTTGTCCTACCGGGCGTGCCAAATTTATTAATCAAATAACAAATCAATCTCCTTCGAAAAGAAATTCTCTTCGAATATCAAGCGATTGCTTATGAGTTCTATACCTTATTCCAGAATTTTGTCAAAAAAAAAATCACAGATAATAAAATCAAAGTAATAAAATTTAGATTTTATTAATTTCGATGGAGAAATATTTACAAACACTAAGATTTACTCTTATGAACTGAAATGAGAAATTACTGGAAAAATAAAAAGATATAAAGAAAAAATAAGCATTTTTCCAAGTTGTGTGTTTATGTTCTTTAACATTGATTACAATATACGTATTTACATAATTTTCCATAAAAAACTACCATTAACCGCTATTAACTTTCCACGATTACACTACATATAAAATGCTTCTTACGACATCAAGTGTCATTTGTAACTTCTATCAACCGCTACTCTCCTCTTTGATTGCCACTTGTCATCTTTAATAAAACTCTATACAAGCATTTTAAATTTATAATTATTTTTTATTAAGCTTTTATAAAATATGGTATGCTATTAAATAAAAAACAATATTTCCGATAGAAAATTTGTTAATTATAGTGTAAATAGTGGGTTTTCGTTTGATACCCAAATCAATTAATCTTTATTATTTGGAGATTTGTGATTAAAAATTCCAACAATTTGTTCAATAGATGAGAAATTATTGATTTATCATTCATGATATTAATAATACCAATTCTCTTTTTGTATTAATAGCATTAAGTTTTAAGATTATTTATTTTATTTAATAGTCAAAAATAATTTTACTATTTGTATCTCATTCTCTATCACATTCTAAAGGTAATATTGTACTCATAATTTATTCTATAATTCATTGATAGTAAATAAATATGTAAAATTCACAATATTATTCATTTATTTCATCGTATTCAATTCCATTTAAAATAACAAGCGTGCTTTAAAGTCTAGACTATGATTAATCAATTGGATTAAAATGAAGTTAAATAGAGTAATGATTTTGTCCAAATATTTTTTAAAGTATTTAGTTAGTTATAGAAAAAGAGATTAAGGTATATTAAAGTTGAAGTTAGCCGACTTATTTTGTCTTTAGTAATTTATTTTTGAAGAATTAAATAAAAACTACAATATTATATTATCACTAGCTATGGAAGAAATATAGCAATGCTCGGCTCATGGTGATAAATTTTATATTTAAATTATTAAGTTTTTAGAATTTTTTTATAATATCTTTTTGTATTGAGATTTTGTGATCTTTTTTGTGTGAAGATTTGTAATCCTCTCTCGGCATGGATGCATTTCTTTGTAAATTTGAATTTTTTCTCCAATATGGAGAAGAGATATAAATGATTCGGTTTGGCCAAATTTGTAAATAATTTATTATCAAACTTGGCTTTTTTACACATTAAAATCAATTGAAATTAATCAAACTGTCATAATAAAATTAATTTGACTTTGTGCGCGGTTTAATTAGTTTGGACCTTTCATAATTAAAGTAAGTAATTACAAAAAAATACTAAATCATCCATTGTACTCAAGTATACAACTTACCTAATATTTAAGCACTAAACTTCCTAATTGTTAGAATATTAGATTGATTGTTAGAATATTAGATTGATTTTATTCTGATTTGATTTTATTCTCTATATTTATTGTATTTTCTTTATTATTTATCCATATTCGTCTATAAATAGGCCATATATTGTACAGTTTCGAGTTACAGAAAATATATAGTCTTCTCATTTTCTTCATGGTATCAGAGCTACGTTCTTGTGGCCTGTAATACTTTTTTCGGAGCCGCCCATTCGATCTTGCCGCCATCCATCTCTGCCGCCGTCTGTCGCTTCTGTTGTTGTCTGCTGTATGTTGCTTTGGCCTCAACCAGATCCACCGGATCTGGCCTCCCATCGCGCCGTCAACGCCATAGTCGATATCTCTTGTCGCGGTCATCGACAGTGGTTCTCCCCTCGTGCTGTCAACGCCATAGCTGGCGCCGTCTGGTATCGTGTCACCGTTGCAACCTCCCGTTGCCACGCCCTCATCCATCGTCACAGCACCGCTGCAACTCATAGTGCCGCCCCGCCGCCGCTCCCAGCGCCACCAAGTCACGGCTCACAGTGCTTCCCAGTCGCGGCACCACCAGCCATCTTCACCGCCTTCGCGTCGCCACCGCTTGCCATCGTCGCCTGCTGTCGCTGCCTGAAGCTCTGCGGCCAAGGCCGAAACCCTCACTTTCCTCTTTTCTTGCTGCTATGCTGCAAACCCACCAACAGGCGCCCTCCGGCGACTGTCCCGAGTTGAGCGATCAAACATCGTGGGTTTATTGCCGT
>JAOTRH010024676.1:0-21712 GCA_034768845.1 Heliamphora exappendiculata | reverse complement strand
TCTTATTCTCTCATCACGGCCATTTGACATTAGAAGCTTTCACAGATGCAGATTGGGCTGGTTCAGTTGATGACAGAAGATCTACATCTGGGTATTTGCACATTCGTATGGGGTAACCTGGTTACTTGGCGCAGTAAAAAGCAAACAGTGGTAGCTCGATCAAGTCCAGAAGCTGAGTATAGGGTTATGGCACATGGCATCTGCGAACTCATGTGGCTCAATGTTCTATTACAAGATTTGGGTATTGAGTGCGACAAACCTATGAAGTTATACTGTGACAACAAGGCTGCCATTAATATTGTTCATAACCCTGTCTAGCATGATAGAACGAAGTATATAGAGATTGATCGACACTTCATCAAGGAAAAATTGGGTCAGGGATTAATATGTATGCCCTATGTGAAATCTGCAGATCAATTAGCAGATATTTTTACTAAAGGGCTTAGTAGTAGAATGTTTCAACCCATTGTATGCTAGTTGGGCATGAAAAATATCTATGCATCAATTTGAGGGGAGTGTTAAGTTAGGAGTATTATTGTATTTTTAGTATTTCCTGGTCTTATTATAAATAACAGGTGATAGGGTGGAAACTCTAGTTTTGCGTTCTCTTATTCAGTATTATTTTCATTCTCTTTCTTTCTCGTTTTCTTTATCTCTGCAATAATTCTAACAAAGAGTGTACCCTGCCTGCACTCGTCCTATATCATGAGCACTCAAGCCGTCAAGCAGAATATTGTGTTTCAGCGCATATATTTTCGTTGTTAGGTTTTGACGATGTTCCTTCTCATTGTGCATCGGTTACTTTCTTACATAATTTCAGGGGGTGATTTAATTGTAATGTGCTTCTTCAATTACTTTTTTTTTATCAAGAAGTTATTGGATTTGAAGATTGAAGATCAAATTCATCTATATCTTGTTTGGTATAGATACTTGGTTTTACCCTAATAATGAGGTTAGGATCTCGCAACTTTAAACTACAATATTGAGGATTTCAAGACTATAGATTTAATGGATAGTTCTCTTCTAGAATCTTATATAATCAGTGTGTTTCGTCAATGGCTTTGACAATAGGAGTCATTTCTGCACAGGTTAACGATGTAAAACGAGGCCTCGATGGATATGAACCAAAACATTTTTGCATACTTAAGGCAATGCCTTTTTCATAAATATGCATAGGACGATATTGATAAATAAAATTATTTACTAAAAGAAAATCTCCGTGCATGTATGGAAAACAAAGTATTTTTGGTATGATGTATTTGCTATCACCTAACCAAATAGCTATATTATTTGCTTTAAATTTAATTGATGTGTGATCTATCAATTCTTGTAACTAAGATTGGGTACAATCTTTGTCCATCATTGTAACAAATTATAAAATACACGGACAAAAGAAAAATTCCTTGATTACATTGCAACAACACTTCAAGGTTACATTTTGCAATGGGTACGACAACGAGAAAAAAACAAAAAAGAAAAAACCCAGAAAGAAGCCTTGCTAACTAATTTTCTCTCATTTGACAAAATTCTAAATGAACTTGCAAAAATCATAAAAGAAAATTTATGTAGTTTTGTAGGACAAACAAATTTGCAAGAGTTATCCATACTAAAATTGTGTAATATTTCTGTCTGTGAAGACTATGTTACAATGTTTAAAAAATATTATTATTTCATTGATCCACCACCCAAGAAACATTGGCTTGATCAAATCTTTCATAAACTCCCAAATCCATGGGATTAGATGTGTTTTAAAAATTATCATGATTTTTTTATAAAAAATTAGTGAAGAAGATGATGATAATTTAGGATTTCGAATCAATTTTCTTCTAAGACTAATAGCCCATTAGTTTTAGAAATAAAAGCGAACAAATAGGCCAAAAATCAAATAATCACCTCGAAATATGGACAAAAGTGATTGTGATAAAATTCTGAAAGAAAATTGAAAAACTGGTTGTCTTATTTCACAACCTAGAAAAAGATTCCCTAAAAAGAGAAGGTGTAGATGGAACCTTGGAAGAAACATGAAACTTTCTAAAAAAAAGTATGTTAGAAAGAAGAAAGCTACTAGTTTTTCAAAAAAGAAAACTTATAAATGTTATATATTTAATGAGGAAGGACACTCTGCACCCGAATGTCCTAAGAAAGGAAAAAGTGTAAAGAAAATGATTAAAGTTATTGAAGAACAAGAACTAGAAATCTTCTTTGGAGACGATATCTCCAATGAAGAAACAATTCTTTATGAGATCAGAAGTGAGGATGAAAGTTCTAATGACAAATCAGATGAACTAACCTCCATGATACATGATCAAGAAACATTCAAAAAACTTTAAGAAGTGAAGAAAAACAAAATTTGTAAAGTTTCAAAATTTTCATTTTTCATAACCAGAGTCTTTGAATAATATCGTGGAAACACCACTACCAAATTATCCCATGATGAGAGAGTAGATATTATATATATTTTTTTTGGACAAAACAAAAGCTGCACGATGGAAAAAGAGTTTGGAAAGAGAAATAGTGGAATCCCCTTTATATCTTTCAAGGTTTACTTTACATCACTTCCAGGACCAGCTTATCAAGTCTGTAGTCTTTATTTTTTTTCAAGCATCTCTCTTTTAAAGATAGCTTAATTTGATGTGGCTTCTTTTACTAGCTTGTCTGCGAACGTTGATGGTGGGTGTTGGCATACTCCATATGATTCAATGACTTCCTCTAAGAGTGGATAATCAAGAGTTTGACTAAATTCTTGATTGCGAAATTTTTTAGCATTATTTGCTGTCATGGATAAACCCAACAGAAGATATTAGCTCATTTCATTTTTTAAAATTGAGCAGCAAAACTTCAGCTTCCCTAATTTGCTCGGGTGTTCTGTGATATGTAACAGAAAATTGTGTAACAAATAGTCTTCTTCGATCTGTTACCATAAATGGCAGGGACCGTAGGGTGCTGATCCATTGATCTATCTTGATACTTTAGAAACCAATATAAGACTGTCTATCCAATATTGAGTTGTGGCAAGTTGTTCAATTATTTTGATATTTTCCCCATCAGCAGTTTTTTTACTACGTATGAGAGTATGGTTTTAATTATTGCTGGAAAAGAAATCCAACTATTGGGTTCTAAAATTCAGAAAATAACTTGATTATTTAGTCCTCGTGTGATATCTTTTTCGAACAATTCTTCATGATTTACGAGAAGGGTAAGGTAAGGAATATTTTCTCTAGTATTAATTTTAGAATAAGATCGTATGTTAGTAGTAGCTTGTTATTCTTATTATTATTATTATTAGTGGTAGCTTATTATAATTATAATTATGTGTGTGCTTATAGATGTAATGGTGTTCCTTTTCTTTGTTTTTAATACAAGTAAGATTGTTCGCCTATCGATTTGGTACGGTTTTCTATTATTTTATTTTTTCTAACATGGTATCAGAGCCACCATGGAACCCTAACCTCCCAGCCACCAAACCATAGCCTCCTCAACTGCCGACATCAGCCACCATCCCGAAACCCTAGCTTCCACCATCCCACGACCTTCTCTCTGTCGCACAACAGCAACCCACCGAAACACCATCGACACTCTGTCGCACAACAGCAGCCCCACAGACGCAATATCAAAGTCACTGAAACACCATCGACAACCAACGCAATCCCACCGACGACCACCATCGTCCTTCGTCGACCCTCGGCGACCCTTCCACGGACACCACTGACCACCGAAACACCACCGACGACCCCCATCGTCCTTTGTCAACCCTTGTCGACCCTTCTACAACCATCGACGACCAACACACAACCCTCGCTAACCAACACAGAGCACTCGCCAACCCTCTGTCTCCTTCGTTGACCTGTTTACCGTCGCCGACACTCTGTAGTTCTCGCCTACCCTCTGTTTGCCTACCTTTGCTTCAATCCTGGCCATTGATCAGTGTAAGGCTCCTCTAGGCGATCTTCTCTCGGCCACTCGATCAGTGTAAGGATCTCCTGTGTTGTTTTGGTTCATCTCCTCTTGGTTTGATCGCATTAAAGAAGAAACCCACTGCTGTTTTGAGATTCTCGAGGTTACCAAATTTTGTTTAAGTTTATGGGGATAGTTTATAGGTATGTTATGTGATCCATGTACGATTGATTAGAGTTGTGGGTGGGTTCTATTACGTGTTGGTGTAATTATTTGTGGTTCCTTGAGATTGCTAGCCTGTGATGTCGACCGAGAATTCTTCTAAAGTTGGTGACTCTCAAACGAGTATGGAGAAACAAGGAACTAATAGACAAGGAATCACTGATGTATTTTCGTCATCTACAAGATTAGTGGATTCAAAACTAACTGAACCACAAAAATATATGTTATGGAAAAAGAAGGTATTACTAACAATTGAAGGTATGAAAAAGGAGGATCATTTGTTTGAAAATCCTTCTGAAAAGGGTACTGACGAGTACAAAAGATGGAAGCGTGATGATGCACGACGACTCAGTAAATTGTTGAATTCAATGGAGTTTTCCGTTGAGATGTTGGTGGCTAATGCTACAACTGTTCGTGAGGGTTGGACCATACTTGAGGAAATGTTTGCCTTGACTAATGATTTGTCCAGACTATACGATGTGATGCGGGGTATCTTCAGAGTACAGCAGGGAGAGCGCCCTTTCTCAGAATATTTTACGGAATTCAAGGTTTTAGCAGATGAGTATGATCGCTTGGTACTGTTTACCAATCGATATGATCGCAGTTTTTGGTTTGTTTTCTAGCTGGAGTCAACCAGCAGCTTGATTCGGTACGTTCCCAAATCTTGGCTGGGTATGATATTCCCTCCTTATCTGAAGTTTTTAGGAGGATGAGCAGAGCAGTTAGTCGTGAAGAGCCTTATATTACCGCTGCTGAACAAGGTGATCATTTAGCCCTGGGTGTATCTCGTGGAGGAGGTCGAGGAGGATTTTGAGGCAAAGGTTGAGATGGGCGTGGTGATGGCGGCCGAGGTAGAGGCCGTGATGGACGACGAGGCAAAGGTAAAGGTGGACGTGACACCCGGTTTTGCTACTATTGTGGAGAACAAGGACATTTACAGAGCTTGTGTTGGAAGCTACATGGGCGCCCTTCTTCATCCGTGGTTAATGCAGTGGCCGATTATGATACTCCAGCATCTTCTTATGAGAGGAGGACCATCGACGACTCAGGAGGAATATGACCAGTTCATCTAGATGAGGATTGGGAACACAACTGATGCTCCTCAGCTACAGTTGTAGGGAATCCCGTTGCGTGTATGGCCACTCCCAAATCGTGGGTGATCGACTCAGGTGCATCTGCACATACAACTCATTCCACAGGTACTCTTTCGTCTTATCAGTTGACCCCTGGACACAGTGGGGTTATTGTTGCCAATGGTGGAACTTTGGATGTGAAGGGAGATGGAGTAGCTGCTTTATCTCCATCTCTTACCCTTTCTGATGTTTTACATACTACTGCTAATCCGTTTAATTTACTATATGTGAGTCGGATTACAATGGATTTGAACTCTCTGTAACATTTTTTTTCGCTCATTGTATTTTTCAGGATCTAATTTCGAGGAATACTATCAGTAGAGGACGGGTGGTTGGTGCCTATATGTGATGGATGAGACTGCGGATATTGCATGCTCGGGGAGAACATCTCAGATTTTGGATATATGCTGTCAGTTAGGCCATCCTTCATTGCCCGGCCTGAAGAAATTTTGTCCCAGTTTGAGTCAGGTTATACAGGTAGAATGTGAGTCATGTCGTTTTGCTAAGCACCTGCGTGTGCCATATGTGTCCAGGAATAATAATAGGACACTTGTCCTTTTTCTTTAGTTCATTCAGATATCAGGGGTCTGTGTCCTATTATCTCTTTGTTTGGATTTTGGTACTTCGTAACGTTTGTTGATGATTATTCTCGCATTACTTGTATTTATCTTATGAAGAAGCGGTCTGAATTACCTACCATTTTCACCACATTTTGTAATGAAATCCAAACACAATTTGGCAAAACTCTTCAGATCCTGCGTAGTGATAATGGGGGTGAATTCATTGGTGGAATGTTGGGTACATACCTGAATACACATGGCATTATTCACCAGACATCATGCCCCGACATACCACATCAGAATGGAGTGGCTGAGAGAAAGAATAGATATCTCCTGAAAACTGCACGTGCTCTAATGCTCCAGATGAAAGTTCCTAAAGTCTTCTGGGGTGAAGCAGTATTGACAGCATGCTATCTTATTAATAGATTGCCATCCTCTGTTCTATATGGTGCTACACCTTTGTCAGTATTACGTCATCAGCAGATTCCCTTTTCATTGCCCTTCAAGATATTTGAGTGTGTTTGTTATGTGAGAGATACTCGATCTCATGTGACCAAACTCGATGCTCGTGCACTCAAGTGTGCTTTCATGGGATATCCTAAGACACAGAAAGGATATCGTTGTTACAGCCCAGAGTTGAGACGATTTATAATTTCCCGCGACGTTTTTGTTGAATCTGCTTCATTCTATGGCCAAGGTACACCATCGTCCATTGTTGGTGACGATTTAGCTCGATTTCTGATGTATCCTTCCTCCACTGAGTTACCAGTGGCACCTTCTCTTGTCTCCAGTTCTCCAGTTGATATTGCCGAGAAGACTTCTCCTGTTGCCCCGGCTACCCTAGTGATATCATCATCCTCAGAATCATCATCTTCACCAGGCCCCACCACCTCTCCTCTAATTGAGTCAGTATCTTCTCAGCTGGATCCGGTCACTGTTCAGAAGTGATCCTCCAATTGATTTACGCTAGTCTTATCGTAGTTGTTGAGATCATCTTGTTTATACTACATCTTATTGTGGTTTGCCTACTACCGTCCATCAGGGCATTACTACACTTGATCAGCATACTTTGCCTTGCTCTGTTGTAGATGCTCTTTCTTATCCAGGTTGGCGCAAAGTTATGTTTGAGGAGATGAATGCTCTTGAGACTAATAATACATGGGACCTGGTGAGTCTTCCTCCTGGTAAGACAGCTATTGGTTGTAAGTGGGTGTATACTGTCAAATTTTATTCCGATGGTACCCTTGAGCGGTTGAAAGCTCGTTTAGTAGCCAAGAGCTATGCTCAGACATATGGACTTGACTACTTTAATACTTTCTCCCCCGTTGCCAAGATGGTTTTTGTTCGGTTGTTTTTGTCTTTGGCTGCATTACATCGGTAGCTTTTGTTTCAACTCGATGTGAAGAATGCCTTTCTTTATGGTGATTTGGAGGAAGAGGTTTAAATGGAGTAAGCGCCCGGTTTTGTTGCTCAGGGAGGTCTCCTAATCAAGTCTGTCGTTTAGGCCGCTCATTGTATGGTCTGAAGCTGTTTTCCAGAGCTTGGTTTGGCCATTTCAGTTTAGTTGTACAGGAGTTTGGCCTTCGGCAGTCTGCAAAGGATCACACGGTATTCTTTCACCATATCTCCGCTGGTTACATATTACTTATCGTGTATGTGGATGACATTGTTATTACTGGTAGTGACAGTGGAGGGATTGTTGCACTTAAATCATTCCTGGGAACCAAGTTTCAGATGAAAGATCTTGGTGAATTACAATATTTTCTTGGCATTGATGTAACTAGAAATACGGAACGGTGTTCATTTCTCAGCATAAGTATGTTCTTGATATTCTGAAGCGAGCGGGATATATGAATGGTGAAGGAGTGGACTCTCCTATGGATTCTACTGTTAAGCTCGAACCGAAAGGAGCGATTCTTCTTGACCTTGAGCAATATCGACGGATAGTGGGCCAGCTTAATTATCTTACTACAATGACTTGGCCAGATATTGCTTATCCAGTGAGTGTAGTAAGTTAGTTTTTATCTGATCCCCGTGTTCCTCATTGGCAAGCTGTGTTACGTATTCTTCAGTACCTGCACAAAAATCCGGGGAAGGGCATCCAGTTTTCTGATCATGGACATATGAGGATGGAAGGATACTCGGACGCTGATTGGGTTGGATGCACATTTGACCGGAGATCCACATCTAGTTATTCTGTCTTTATTGGTGGCAACTTGGTTTCCTAGAAGAGCAATAAGCAGAATGTTGTCTCCCGGTCCAGTGCGGGGGCGGAGTACCGTGCTATGGCATTAACAACTCCAGAGATTATGTGGCTTCAGCAGTTTTTGACAGAATTACACTTCTCTCTTAGTGGTTCTGCCAAACTCTGGGTTGATAATATCTCTGCTATTCATATTACTACAAACCCAATATTTCATGAGAGGATGAAACATATTGAGATTGACTGTCATTTTATTCGTGACGAATATCAAAAATGGGTTGTCACATTTGGGTCTATTCCTACAGGTGGCAGATATTTTTACCAAAGCATTACCGGGTTCGCGTGTCTCGTATTTATGTAACAAGTTGGACATGGTTGATATATATGCTCCAGCTTGAGGGGGGTGTTAGTAGTAGCTTGTTATTCTTATTATTGTTATTATTAGTGGTAGCTTATTATAGTTATAATTATGTGTGTGTGGGTATATAGATGTAATGGTGTCCCTCTTCTTTGTTTTTAATATAAATAAGATTATTCGCCTATCAATTTGGTATGGATTTCTATTATTTTACTTTTTCTAACATCGTAAATGAATTTTTTAAATTCTTTTAGAATGATCTTCAACGAAATAATGAATTTTTTGAAAAATTTCAGAAGGTAAAATAACTCTGCTTTTTTCATAAAGACAGATTCATTTATTCCTTTCAAAAACTAGATCATGAAAATCATTGGCTATGATATCTATTAATTGAAGGAATTATTTTGTCGTATCGATTTGTTCTCATTCATCTGTTTCATGATATTGAAACAAAGTTTTTGAAGTGTCTAGCTGATTGCTTTGTTAGTTGAGCTGCCAATCTTCCCATACGCCGTCTGAATTTCACTTTATTTTCATTGATGTGATTTTTCCAAATACCATTTAAATCATTATAAATATTCCTTGAGATTCCAGAATTATAATTTTTTTTAATTTCTGACTCATCTGGTTAGGATGGTGTTGGGATCTTGTGGTCTATGGGGTAGAGTACTGTAAAAAGCTTTTTATAGCTTTTGTTAAGCTACAAAAAGATTCTTGGTTAGAATGCAGCAAATACCACAAAACTTTTGTTCTTGGGGGTTTCTGCCTTTCATGCAATTGTAACCCATTATCCTTGCTGGGTTTACCTTTGTCCATTCTCTTTGCTAGAAATTTTTCTTGCAATAAATTAGAAACTTGTTTGTTTACTAATTAGCGAAGTGATTTCTGCTGAAAAAATCTGCAACAAAACCTTTAAGATGTTCTACTCCAAAGTATATTAAGTGATTTTATTATACCAACAAGTTTGCATTGATCAATAACTTTTTTATTAACTAAAAAGTCTTTAATTGCTTCTATACAAAGTCTCTAACCTGGAAAAATGAAAATTTGAAACTTTATAGATTTCATCTTTTTTCACTTCTGAAATTTTATGAACGTTTCCAGTTCTTTTTCGATGAAAGTTATTTGTTTGCTGATTACATCACTTAGATGTAATGTGTCTAACTTGTTTAAGGGATTTTGTTCTACAGTTCCCATATGTTCTTGATTTTAAATCTGTTATACGGTCTTGAGTAGAACTTAACCCAAAAACTAACTGTTGAGGTAAGGGTGCCTTCACGCTTATATATTTCACCTCACTTTTTGTACTCAATCGATGTTGGACTTCACTTCAAATCCTCCCTCACGCACACGTGCTCACTCGGCAGCATCTGCTGCGTACATGCTAGGAGCACGCACCCTACCCATCCTTGATGCTCCATCTCTGATACCATGTTATACAGTCTTGGGTAGAATTCAACTCCAAAAGCTAACTATTGAGGTGAGGGTGCCCTCAGTAAAAGTGTAATTTTTGGGTATTTTGTTACTTGGTTGTTAGCTAATGGGTAGTTTAGTAATTTAATTAGGCTTTCAATTCTTCTTCTATATATATGTTGTAACTTCTATTAGTGCTCAAGTATTTTGGATTATTATGCAATAATAATAGTTTATTTCCTTTGTTTTCATGGTATCAGAACAAGGATTAGAATCCTAGCCTCGCCACCAAACTTCTTCTTCCTCTTCTCCGGCGCTAGCACCGTCGACCCCTTCTTCTCTGACGCTAACCAAGTTCTCCTTCCTCTTTCGCACGAACCACTAGCAAAATCCCTAGCCGCCAATAGTCGCTGACCATTGCAGGTCTTCTTCCTCTATAAACCCCAGCGGTCGACCATCGTACATCAAAACCCTAGCCGTCGACCTTCCATTTCTCTAAAAACCACAGCCGTCGACCATTGCATGTCAAAACCCTAGCTGTCGACCTTTGAAAATCAGGTCAAACCCTAGCCGCTGACCCTCCAAGATCAATCCAAACCCTGGCCACCGCCATCCATAGCGCCGACCATAGCAGCCCTTTGCCTCGCCAACGTCCGGCGACCTCTTTCAGACCACCGACGCACTCTTAGCAATCAGATTTGACCTCTGACGTACCGCAATCGCTAGATCTGGCTTGATTCCGTCGTTACTCGTAACTAGCGACCACTTCTTGACCATCGTCTACCCTTGGCGTACCCCTAACATGTAGTTCTAATTCTAGCGTAGTCCTAAATTTGATTTTTTGCCTAGATCCATCACGAGCCGAGCTGGACCACTGTTCAACCTTTGTTCTTCTCTAATCAACTTTGTAGTCTCTGTTGTGACTCTAGATTGTATTTGGCAAGTGATTTTGAATGGACATGGATTTGATATTTTATTTGGCATGAGATTGGGTACGAAATTTTATGCTTCGACTTCCGGTGGTGCTCAATCTTCTTTAGTACAGTCCCTGTTTGAGCAATCTCATGTTATGGAAGGCTCCTTGGGCCTCAAATCCCATGCCTCTACTCTGTTCACCCTTTCTTTAGGTTTTCATAGTTCTCTTTTCACAGGTATTTCACTAAAAATTTGAATTTTTGATTCTGGTTCTTTGCATCATATGACATCTGATTTGTCAAGTCTTAGTCATTGTGTTTCTCCCTCTTCTCCTATCACTATTTCTACTGCAAATGGCGCTTCTATGAAAGTTGTTTCTAGTGGTTATGTTCTCCTTTTCTCATCTTCTTCATTGTATATTCCTAATGTCTTCTATGTGCCACAGATGTCTGTTAGCTTATTATTTATTAGTCAACTTTCTGACTTTTGTTTTGATGTTTTATTTTCTTCTTCTGGTTGTGTTGTTCAGGATCGGACGTCCCAAAAGTAAATTGGAACTGAGCATCGGGCTGGTGGTTTATATATTTTGGAGAGCTTGTACATTCCCATTGATACCTTTTTTGCTGTTGTCTTCTTTTCGTTCAGATCAGAATTCGTCTTTTTTTCATTTTTGGCACTCTTGGTTAGGTCATCCGTCTAGTGAGCGTTTAAAAGTTAGTTCAGTCCGGTCACCTAGGTAAAGTACCTCTTAGTGACAGCTCCGAGTGCAGTGGTTGTAAACTTGCTAAAATGTCCGCTTTACCCTTTTCTAAAAGCACTTCATTATCTGCATCTCCTTACTCTCTTGTCCACACTGATATGTGGGGCCCTTCTGTTGCAACAAAGGGTGGATCTATGTACTATGTTTTTTTATTGATGATTACAGTCGTTTTTGTTAGGTTTATCTCATGTGTCACAAATCTGATTTTTTTTTATTGGAATTTTTTGCACTTTTCATTATATGATTCAGACTTAATTTTCTACCATCATCAAAACTCTTCATTTTGATTTGGGTGGGGAGTACTTTTTAACAGATTTTGCCGACTTCTTAGCTGCCTTTGGCACTATTCTTCTTTCTGGGCTCATGAAAAACTATTTGGCCATGTTCCTAATTACTCATTACCAGTTTTTGGCTCAGTTTGTTTTGTTCTTCTCAAAAGGGAGCACAATAAACTTAGTGCTCGATCCACTCTTTGCGTCTTTTTAGGATATGGCATTCACCAGAAAGGGTATCGGTGCTATGATCTTATCTCTAAACAGCTCCGTCTCTTGCTATGTTGTCTTTCTTGAGCGACTTTTCTACTTTACTCTTCCCCTAAAGTATGCCCCTATTTCCAAAGAGGATTTGATTCATATTGACCCATTTTTGGTTCATGTATCGTTTGAAGAGTTTACCTGTAGCCTGATGTTTTTAATTTTCCTCCCACGTCTCATTCTTCCTTTTGTTCCATCTCTTCCATTAGCTTATTCTTGTAGGCAGGCTCTTCCTTAAGTTGTATCAACCAGCTCTGACACTGTTTTGTTTGCCCTTGTGGACCCTAATCCTCTTGAACAGCGCTACCCTTTGCGAACTCGGACTCTGCCGGTAAGACTTGGTTTTTTTAATACTTGTTTTTCGTCTTCTTATCGTGCTGCCTTGTCAACCATTCATGCTTATTTTGAGCCTCAGTCCTGTAAAGAAACTTGTATTGATCTAAATTGGACAAGTGCAATGCAAGATGAATTAACTGCTCTTCAGAAGACTTGTACTTGGGAGTTGGTTTCATTACCTGCTGGTAAAAATCTCATTGGCTGTAAGTGGGCTTATAAAGTTAAAACTCATTTTGATGATTTTCTAGAGCGCTATAAAGCCCAATTAGTTGCAAAAGGTTTTGCTCAAGAATATATGATTGATTAGGAGGAGACATTTTCTCCTGTGGCTAAAATGACTACAACTCGCACTTACGATTTTTTTTGCCGCAGTTCGTCAGTTCCTTATTTTTCAACTGGATGTCAATAATGCTTTTCTTAATGGACATCTTAATGAAAAAGCTTATATGCGCTCTCTTATGGGTCTCCTTCATCCCACTGGCTCTATATGTCGTCTTCGTCGTGCTTTTTGTAGTTTGAAGGAATTTCCTCGTGCCTGGTATGAGCGCTTTCAATCTACTTTTACTCAAATTGGCTTTAATCCTAGTTCTCATGATTTTGTTCTTTTTCTCTGCCACATTACTGCTGAGATTGTTATTTTGCTATTATATGTGGATGACATGATTATCACTGGTTCAGATTCTACTGCTATATCTGAAGTGAAACAATATATATTTCGAGAGTTAGAGATGAAAGATTTGGGTCCTCTTCGATGTTTTCTTAGTATAGAGGTTCCTTCCTCACCTCATGGCTATCTTTTATATCAGTCTAAATATGCTAATGAGATTATTCATTGGGCTCGCCTTACCGATGATAAGGTTGTTGACACTCCCATGGAGTTACACGCCAAGTTCTCTCCTTCTGATGGCATTCCTCTTGAAAATCCAATTTTCTATCGCGAGCTAGTTGAGAGTTTGGTCTATCTTACTGTGACTCGTCTTGATATTGCCTATGCAGTTTATGTCGTTAGTCAATTTGTCTCTGCTCCTCGCTCGATTCATTAGGCTACTTTGTTTCGGATTTAATGTTATGTTCGTGGTATCATTTTTCAGAGCTTATTATTATCTTCTTCATCTTGAACTTTTTGGGCTTATGTTGATGTTGATTGGGTTGATTGGGCTGGCAATGTGTTTGATCGTAAGTCTACTATTGGTTTTTGTGTGTTTCTTGGTGAATCTCTCATTTTTTGGAAGAGTAAGAAATAGTCTGTCATTACTTGTTCTACAACTGGAGCTGAATATCATGCCATGGCTCATGCTGCCGCTAAGATTGTGTGGCTCAGATGCTTATTATGTGATTTGGGTGTTTCTCTCTCCTCTCATACTTCTTTTGACTGTGATAACAAGGGTGCCTTACAGATCGCTTGCAACTCTATTTTTCATGAGCGTACGAAGCATGTAGAGATTGATTGTCACTTTGTTCGTTAGCATATTTAGCTTGGCACTATTGATCTCCCTTTCGTTTCCTCGTCTTTGCAGCTTGGTGATTTTTTTACCAAGACTCATACTTCAGCTCGTTTTCAATTCCTACTTGGCAAACTCTCACTGTTCATTGGGCTCGCATCACGAGTCTGAGGGGGTTGTGAGAGTGCAATTCTTGGGTATTTTGTTATTTGGTTGTTAGGTAATGGGTAGTTTAGTCATTAGACTAATTAAGGTTTCAATTCTTGTTCTATATATATGTTGTAACTCCTATTAGTGTTTAAGTCTTTTGGATTATTATGCAATAATAATAGTTTATTCCCTTTGTTTACAGCAGATATATTGCACATCACTTTTTGTACTTAGTCGATGTGGGACTTCGCTTCACAGCATCATGAAGATTAGTTCATCTGATGACAATAATTAGAGCTTTCATTTTCACTTTCGATCTCATAAAGAACTATTTCTTCATTGAAGATATCTTCTCCAAAGAAGATTTCTAGTTCTTGTTCTTCAAGAACTTTAATAATTTTGTTTGCACTTTTTTCCTTCTTAGGACATTCTAGTGCATAGTGTCCTTGGTATTTGGCATTCATTATAATGGTGGTGGATTTTGACTAGTCTTCGTGTTTGTTTGGGAGTTCCAAGTGAAATGCAGAACTTTTACCTTTGATTTGTGACCGAAGTGGTTTTGGGCGCGTGACTTTGTAGGATTATAAGAGTAACCCTTAGATCTTCGTGCCTTATTTCTTTTTTAATCCCGTAGTTTCCAAGCCATGTTGCATCCCACGGGACCTTTGTGGTTTTAGATGTGGATCATAATTTATTCTAAGTTTTATTCTTCAGATGAAAGTTTTTATAGACGTATTAATGATAGAAAATTAGAGTACTACAATTTCGTTCTCATCCTTTGCTCTCTCTCTCTCTCTCTCTCTCTATCTAAAAGTATATTTTGCTTACTTGAAAAGTTTTCCTGCTATAGGAAAGAGTAATCTCAGCTTTACAAAATGCTGGCCTTCTTGTAACTGGAGGCTTGATGAAAGACAAGGTATGACTAAAATTTGCTGTTTATTCCTAAAACACTATTTATTTCTGATACTACATCATTTATTCAACTCAGTTGTACAAATTATGCTCACAAGACTTTAAACATAGGAATTTGTGACAGGTGGTGGTTTTGTATGTAATTCGAATGCATGGTGGCTTATAAAATACCAAAATGTATTTATTGGTGGTCAAATTAATCTGGCAACTTTGTTATTGTATTCTATACTTGATTTGTAGCACTATTTATAGTTTTGTGCGTGGCATTTATAGGACTTGGGGACTTCTAAGTTTGTCATTCAATTGCAATCGATGTTGGGGGTGTAGAAACTGGAAAATGGAAGGTTTTCAATGCAGGTTTCATGGCTGAAATTAGTACTTGGGTTGTATCTAAGCCTTTGAGCATAATTTTGATATCGTAGTTCAAGCGATCAATGGAATGTTTTTTGAAAGTGTGTGACTGGTATGGAACACAGTACGATTAATGACTGATTGCCTCAGCCTGTTTAGGCAAATTATGACTTTCACAGAAGTCGCAATCTTGGAACATAAGCTCATGCCAATCATACCTTGTACACTTGTTTACTGGGGTTAGCTAAATGCATCCCTTTTTGCTCTGGAGCTCTATTTAACAAATTTTTACAGGACTGAAGACTCTTTAGTAATAAGACGTATACATTGGAAATTCAGCTTGGCTTTTGACATACTGAAGAGAAATATATGTTTAGTGGGTCTCGTAGTCTTTTTCTGCTGTCTATCTGATGTTCGTGGAGTTTTCCCTTCACAATGATCAGGGAAGAAAAGTAATAGATTTATAGCATGTTGTCTGCAGGGGGCAAAGCTTTACTTTATGCTATATTAATTTTTTCAGAAGCTATACATGTTAGGAGTTCTCTGTTTTTCACTAGAGGAGGATCTATATTCCCTTTTGTTTAGGGGTGGGCGTCGTGTTGTGTTGTGTTTGTGTCATGTCATGTTATATCGGATTCGTGTCAGAAACTTCTCAATATTAACACTACCTCTTTAGCTAAACGTGTCACTTATCCTAACACTAACACTACCTGTTTATAAACGGGTTAACCTGTTTACAATATGTTTAATAACAAGTTTACATTTTCAATTCCATACATATTTTAATCATAAAATTATATAAATTATAATAAATATAAAGCGCCAAACAATCTGCAAAAAGTATTTAAATAATTCGATAGAAAAACAGCATCAATCTATGCTTAAAAAACTCCAAAGTTCGAACAGTTGATGAAAAAGAGGTTCACAAAAAATCAACTACAAAACCACTGGCATAACAGTAACAAGTTTGCCAAGAACTCCAAAAACGTTGCAAGGACACACTGACCATTTCTTGCAATAAGAATAAATCTGCATTGTATAATTTGTATTCAATTTGAATATATGTCTAAAATAAGTTAAGAAATTGATTATATACTTATATAATCAAGAGTTAACATCAACATTGGTTGAACATTTCATTGATTCGGATTCTGGCTCATCTTCGTCTATAGTCATTTTCATAACATCTTCTACGAGTTTTTCCAATTTCATTTTTACAAGTGCTACATAACAATAAAAATATACACGTAAGAATTTATTTATTTTTATTTAAGGAATCACGTATAATCCCATATATAAGTAAAGAGTGTACATCTTGTATATTTACTTTTTTCTCCAAACAACTAATTCCTAGTGCGTATCAAAGCTTCAACAATTTGAGGTTTTAGAGTACTACGATATTGATCAAGAACTCAACCACTAGTACTAAATGTGAATTTTGAAGCAACTGTAGAAATGAGAATACTTAACATATCACGAGCCATCATAGCAAGTTCTGGGGCATCGATATTGATGAGTTTTCCAAAAAGCAAGTACATCAAGTTTTTTCCTTCTATAATTTCTCAGCTCATCCAAATATAATTCTAGTTGATTCTTTTGTTCACCAGAAACAAATATGGGGCTCTTAAATGTGTCAAAGTCCTATCAGAAAAAGTAAATAACTTAAAAGATTATCGTACAAAATAACATATAAAAGTAACGTCATGTTGGTAAAACATTAAATTCACGTTACCTTGATAAAACCTATGCCATGTTTATCTGGAGAAGCATTGTCATTAAAACTAGTAGAAGCCGAAGATTGCGAAGAAGAAGTCTTAGAAGAATTGTGAATATACTCCTCAAAGAGAGCAAACAACTTCCCACGAACTCGCATGCATTTCATGGTTTCATGACCTTCATAAAGCTTTTGATAACAATACTCCACAAACTGAAATTTGTAGCACGGATCAAATACCGCCGCAACATCCAAAATTACACTATGGTCTGACTAATACTTATTTGAAACTTTCAACATTTGAGTTGCCATTCGCTTCAAAAAAACTTCTTCACTTTGAATTTCTTTTTTCAAATATATTGAATCCCACAAACTTGTTCAAAATATAAATTTGATGTAGATACTTGGAATCGGAAAATAGACAAGTAGCATCATAGAAAACTTATAAGAAAATCACAAATTTTTTCCACTCTATTCCATTCCTCCATAGACGAACAATGTCTAAAAGTTGAGCCACTCAATTGCAAATGACAAAAAGCAATACTCTGAATTAAATTTCAAAGCTCGTGCAGACAAAGATGCATTAGTTTGAGAGATAATTAATTATCCAACATCCTTTATTGTTTGTCTCACACATTTTTATATGACGCTGCAAATTTCTAGTTCCATACTTACTCTTTGCATGATATACAACCCCACATTTCTTACATCTTCATCGTTGCTGTTTGTCAGGACCTAATGGAAGAAGGTCAAAGGAATTCCATTCCTCTGAAGTTAACCTGCGTTTACGTTTGGCACCTCCTTCCTTTTTAGGTGAATAAGAAGATGCTGATTTATCGTGTGCCCCTACTTTTGTTAAGTTAGGGGCATTATTGTATTTTGTACGTTGGTCTCACTATATAAATAATAGTGATAAGGAAGTTAACTCTAATTCTGGTTGCTTTCCCATTCACCATCACAACAGTTCTCTTACACTTTCTCCTCTCTTTTTGTCTCTACAGTATACTTGACATGATATCAGAGCAAGATCTTGTGTATGGAAGGCTTATTAGTATCATTTTTCTCCTTCTTTCCCTTCTTTTTCCTTTTTATTTTATTTTATAAATTCATGATTGTAAAAAAAAAAAAATTCTTCCCAGATGATCGACCAGTCCCGATGTATAGATTCATGATTTTTCCCTTGTTCTCGATTGTTGGATATTTTTTTTGATTTTTTTTCTTATTTTCAGCGCTGGCGGGTTGTTATTCGCAAATCACTGGTTGAAACTCTTTTAGCTTCAATCGATGGGTGTTCTTCCATCCATGGGTGCCGATTTGGAGTCTCTAAAGCCTGAATCACCTCTATTGTTGATCTTCAGTTGATCTCGAAGCATGCCCAAGGGCTTTTGCTCAACTTCAATGTCGCGGCTAGGGTTTGCACACTTTTGCGCGACTGGTTATTTCTTTTTCTGCTCCCCCTAGTTCGAATAAGTGTTGGTTGGTCCTCCTTAGTTGTTTATGCACTTCCCCAAGTCGCGACTAGGGTTGAATTGAGGTGCCTTGCGGATTTCTTGTGGCGGCTAGAGTTCGCAACTGTCACTTTGATTCTTTTTTAGCCTCGTGTTCTGGTATAGGTTAACTTGAATGATTTGAGCATTACTAGTTCTCCTGTGGTTCAGTTCTTTGTTGATTCGCGTTTGTTGCACCGTTCATTAATTCATTCGGCCATGTCTGATACTAAAAAGCCTTCTGGTGGACTTGAGGATACTGGGCTGCTTTAGTTCTGGACTCCTACTAACAACTCATCTATTCAGATTAGCCCGGTGAAATTGGATGGTAGTAATTATTTGAGTTGGTCTCGTGTTTGTATTGCTCGCGGTGTATCTGGGTATATTACTGGAGAAACTAAACAACCAACAGTTGCGGGGCCTTTTTGCACTCGATGGATAGAGGAAGGTGCTCGTCATGTCCTGGTTATTACATTGTATGCAGCCCTTCATCAATTGCAACTTTTTATTGTTAGATACGACCTATAAGATTTGGTCCACTGCCGCTCAGACTTACTTTCAGACTGGCAATGATGCTCAACTCTATGAATTACGGAAGAAGCTCCATGGCTTAGATAAAAAAACACTAGTCCCTGGCTCAGTATTTCGCCTAGTTGACTAGTTTGTGGAATGAGATTGATTATTATAAGGATTTTCAAGCTATTTATACTACTGATGCCATTGCCTTTCAAAAGATGGTGGAAAAGGAGTGGGTTTATGATTTTCTTCCCGGCCTAAATGTTGAATATGATTCAATACGTGTTCAGATTCTGGGTCAAGATCCGTTTCCTACTTTGAAGCAGGCATATGCTATGTTCAGCAGGAAGAGAGTCGGCGTCAGGCAATGATTTCTCTTTCTAATCAGAAATGTTCTGTGTTCACTGTCACGACCCTCACCTGACCAAGCCATCCTACTCATTCTAAATCTGGGGAGAAGAGTGGATCAGTAGCTCGAGATCAGTTACACTATGAGCATTGTGGTCAGCACCGTCATACTATCGACCACTACTGGAAGTTACATGATCGTTCCCCTCCGGGACGTGGAGGTGGCCGCGGTGGCGGACGTAGTGGACCTATACTCTCCCACGTTCATCTTTCTGATACCTCTGCCGACCTATCTAGTGAGACCGACCCCCTCTCTGAGGCTGAGTTGACTACTCTCGGGCATCTGATAGCTCGTGTTGACATCTCTCATTCTACTGCCTCCACTTCCTTCTCTAACTTTGCTCACGCAAGTATATCTCCCTGTGCACTTAGTGCTGTTGCCACTCATAGTCTGTGAATCATTGACTCAGGTGCCACAGATCATATGATTGGGTCTTACACCTTGTTTTCTTCTTATTCTACTTGTTCTGGTAAAGATAAGGTTTGCATGGCCGATGGGTCTTTATCATCTGTATTTGGAAAAAATCTATCAATTGCTCTTCCACACTCTCTCTCGCCTGTCTTACATGTTCCTAATTGTTGGTAACCGTAATTAGGATTTTCTTGGATTGCAATATTTTATTTTTAGTAGTTTTAATTAGGATTTTCTTAAATGTTTATAAATAGGTTATTATGTAATATGATTATTCAAATTATGATAAGAGTAAATGAGTTTTGTCTTGATATTAAAATCAAGAAAATTTCTATTCATTTGAATGTGGCCTTTTTTTTGGTTTGTTTCTTTATTTGGATCCTTTTTTTATTTGTTTATAATCTTGTTGGTTGTTGGGCATTAACCCACTCATAGTTTTAAATAGCAGTAGCGGCCACCGTAACGGTAACGTTGGTGGTGACGCGATTTCGGGGTGTAACGGTCCTAGAGTAACCGTAATGGTAACCAACGCTGTCATTTTTTTTTGTCGAACTCCATGGAAAATTTCTGATTCACATCTTTTCATCCCAAAATTATATTTATTGGAGTTTAAAATAATTTTGTTAACTTTTGCTTACTTTCTATGTGTGATTCAAGTTATGTTCTAATTTTTTTTACTAGATAGTCTGGTTTTAATAAACAATTTTAATTATTTTAATGTGGTATTTAATGAGTTTATGTATTATAAATTCATAATGCACACGTCATTTAAAATTTTAATAGTTATAAAGTATTGTATATACTAAAGCACATTATTTGATTTGTTGTTTAAACTTTAATTTCAAATTCTCTATTCCAAACTTCATATTGTTGTTTGAACTTTAATCTGTAGAAATTCTATTTTTTGAAACAAAAAATAGATTCTTTTTTATTTGTAAACAAACATGAATTTTGAACAATTTTCTTAAAAACAAAACACTTGAACAGTTGAAAAGTCGAGCGAAGCCACTTTACAGGAGGTGAAGGGGCGAATAGAATCTCTGCCTATAGAGGGTCTTGCCTTGTGAGTGAAAAGTCTTTGTCGACCACTATGTTTTCTTCCAACTACTTAACATAAAAAATTCAAATCCATAGATTTTGGACCTTCAAGAAACATGAATCTTGAATAAAAAATGTTAATCAGCTATTAACATATATGAATCTTGTAGAAATAATAAAAAATAAAAGAATGAATTTGTCAGAGTTGAAAGTAAAAAACGAAGAGCCAAATCAGCCGATTGTTGTGAAATTCGAGACATCTGAGGTAAATTTCACAATGCCCAAGTAGACTGTAGTTTGTTGGGTTAATATTAATAAATTTAGATTAAAAATAATAGAAAATGTGGGGTTTGTTAATGAAATATATGAAACTAAAAAATTCATTAGCTAAAATCCTGTTACACATGTTAGTAGCTTATTATTATTATATTACTATTATGTTATTATTATCCGGCGTGTGTAGGTATATGATTGTAATAGTATTATCTAAATTGATTATAAATAAGAGCTCGCCTACCTATTAGGGTACGGTTTTTCATTATTCTTAACATGGTATCAGAGCCACCGTAAAATCCTAGCCTCCACGAAACCCTAACCTTAGCCTCCCTCTTCCAGCCACAGCCACAGCCATAGCCACAGCCACAGCCACCAGCCACCAGCCACCAGCCACCAGCCACCAGCCACCAGCCACCAGCCACCAGCCACGCCACAACCACCAGCCATGCCACAGTCACCAGTCACCAGTCACCAGCCACGCCAACAATAGCTACCAGCCATGCCACAGTCACCAGCCATGCCAAACAGCCACCAGCCACGCCAACAACAGTCAGCAGCCACGCCAACAACAGTCAGCAGCCACGCCATAGCCACCAGCCACGAACTGAACCAGGCCGAAACCCTAGCCACTGTCCTCATCGAACACTGAAACCCTAGCCACAGCCACCTCCGACCACTT
>JAOTRH010024675.1:44271-55429 GCA_034768845.1 Heliamphora exappendiculata | reverse complement strand
CCCCCCCCAAAAGTTGATGAATTACAGAGCTTTTGTGTGTTGACAATATTGTACTGCAGATTCATTTGAAAATTAAGCAGAATTGTTACTCCAATCATAGACTGTATGGAGAATGACCAATTTCTATGTGCAGTGCACAGAATAGGTTTGAGTTTTAAAGGAAATTAACAAGGCTCCTATCCTTGTACTACCTGATTTTAAGAAGATTATTGGAGTGGACTGCAATTCTTCCAAAGTTGGCATAGAGGCTGTCCTTAAGTTGAGAAAACTGGCCTGTGGAATTCTACCGTTAGATGCTAAGTGGATCTTGACTGTGGTATTCGACTTATGATGTTGAGTTTTATGCTATCACTCAAGTGTTAAGGTATTGTTTCCATTACTTGCTGCGTAGTGAGTTCCTTCACTGTTTCAACCATGATGCACTTAAGTATGCCAATAGCCAGCTCAGTCAAAGACAAACAAAATGGTTTTTTTTTTTGTTTGTTTAATCACAATTCAATTTTTCATTAAAGCACAAAACTCAATGGCATCTGGGTTTAATTCCTTTAGAGATTTGTACATTGTAGGTCTATAGTTTAGGCATGTTCTACATGATATGAGATCTAGAGAGCAGACTGACTTTCACTGCCATGCATTGACTTTGAATTCCAGCTTGCACTATGAGAAAAGATCACTGTGTGCAATCTTCAAGTACAATAAAAGAAAAAATAAAATGAACCAAATTTGTTTAAAATCAATTCCACTTACAACTATCCCAGAATATCAATTGCTACAAAAATACTTAAGAAATTAAAATATACCTCTAATGTTTAATTAATTTGGGACTTTATTTGCCTTTACTCTATAATCATCAACTTGTATTGTAGACATAAATAGGATTTTTAAGCTAGAAAACCCAGTAAGTAACTAACTACCACAACTAGCTAGATCAAGTACTCGAAAAAATCAGAAGGCATGTATGGGAGTTTCAAATATGAAGAGAAAGCACAAGTTAATATCCAAGAGTCAAAATCCAATCTCTCAACTGCCCATAAGCATACACTCTAAGGCCTCTACCCTCTAAGAATAGGTGCGGACCTCTACTCATCTTCTAGCAAAGGATTAAAATTTAAAATGTTTGGAAAGAAGATGGAAACATTACGCATAAGGAAACATTTGGAAACATGAAACAAAGTATGTTTTTACGGCATTTAGAAGGCTAGCAAATAACAAATTTAACAATTTAACATGTATAAGAGCTATATATTCATTTAGACTATTTGACTATAGAAAACAACACGAGACTTGAATTAGTGATATTGCCAAATACTTGGTAAATAAAAGTAATGTCCCTAACACATAAAACTATGCGGGGATTGAAAGGAAACAAATAAGAAAATGAAAATTTTAGAAGTAGTAACAAAGGAAACAAAAAATATCGTTGACAACCTTTATAAAAAGAGTACTTTACTTTAACAAAGAAAAAGTAATAAGTAAATTATTCATACTTGTTTTGTTTTCTTCTCCCTATCTTTCTTTATCTCCTTAATTTTTCATATTCTCTAATATGTTTAATATTTTTTTGGTTCTCAAATATCTATCTCCCTCATAACAAAAATGTTAATAAAAATAAACATTGTTGGATATTGCTAATATGTGTTGAAATAACTCAATTTTTTCCTCGCTCTCTCTCTTCTTCTACTTCCTAATTTCTCATATTCTCTAATAAGTTTAAGATTTTTTTGGTTCTCAAATGTCTCTCTATCTCATAACAAAAAAAAGCCTAATATAGACGAACATTGCTAGATATTCTCATATTCCTAATAAGTGTCGAAACAACTTATTATTTTGGTGTGTTTTGGTCCGTTTCATAGTTGTTAAAGGCGCACCTAGGCGTGCACCTAAGCTCAAGGTGCAAGTAGGTGCAGTTCATGTGCCTCAAGTATAGTGAGGTGATGCGAATTTAATGAAGCGCCGCCTAAGCGCGCCTCGGGAAGAGGCTCAAGGCGCATGCTTCTTGCGCCTCATTTATACTCTTGATTCTTCTTGATACGATTTGAGCCGGCTAATGTATAAAAAAATTTCATGATCAAAAGTGGAGGCATACCTAATTAAAAACTCAACATAAAAATAAAATCTTGTCTTATTAGCATCTAGGATATGAAGAAACTAACCCTTATGCAAATTAACATGATATTTTGTTGGATCTTGAGTTCTAGCTTAGTATTCTATTTCTTCTCCTCCTCTTGTTCTTGTGCGAATAATCATGATTCATGACCTCTTTCTCTTACTTTGATTTGCACCTGTGCCGTGCTCCTCCCTCCATTCTTCCTCTCCATTTCTTTCTATCTCACTATCTCTTCTAACTCTCACTCTTCGTCTCGCTCTCTCATTTTCTTTTTCCTTTTTTTTCCTTTCCTTGTTTCTCTTTTGTTTCTTTCAAATTGAATTGACATTCAATTCAAGTATTATTTGATAGTAAATTTGAACTTTTATAGATTTTTCAAATTATGATATACTTGCAAGTCTTGCATGCAATTGTTGGTTTCAAATTAGTTACTGGCATATTCTTTTGGTGGGGGAATGTTGAGAAAAAGTACATCTTTTATGTACATCTAACTGTTATTAAATTTTCCTATTTAGTACTTGTCTAAACAAAATGTGTTGATTATTTAACATTTGGTAGACAGATGTTTATTAAATATTTTTATCTTAATGTTTATAACATGGAAATTTTAATGTCTATATTGCATTTTGAATAAATTGTATATGCTATTTGCTTCTTTTTTTTTTGACGTCATGCGCCTCTCTTTAATAAAGCTCGCGCCCCGCCTTGCGTCTCACGCTTAAGCTCCAAAAGACCTTTGATGTCTCAGTGCGCCTATCGCTTTTAATAACTATGGTCCATTTTGGTTGAAACATTGGAATTTTCTATTGGTAATTAGATGTTGGGATTTCAATATTCCATTGATGTTTCAATTTTTTTTTAGGAAATGGAAATGTTTGGGCCGTTTTGACGAGAAAAAAAAAATGAAATTTTGTTCCCTACTCCCATTGCCCATAAGCTAATGCTTTAGGTGTCTCTACCCTCTGAGAGTAGATTGATGAATACATAATTTTCATAATCAAGACTAGTCTGATACTTGATGCATACTTTTAGCAAACACATAGGAATAAAGAAACATTTGTTTTCCATTATTAAAGCATTTGAAGAAGAATAGTTGATGTATGAACACTAGAAGTGGTAAAAGACCTCTTACAAATAACAAATGCTTTCCCACCTTTTCTCTCTTATGTTTTGAGTAGAGCTCGATGAAAGAATAGATTTACCTAGAATTCTCCTCTATTTATAGATGCATACACAAGCATGAGGTGGATATTAAGTAGGAGGTGCTAATTCTAGGTTCAAATAAGATGTTACCTCAAACAAGCAGGAGGTACAAGCAAGCAAGGGATGATTCATCCCAAGCACGAGGTTTTGCCTTGCATGAGGGGTAAATATAACAAGCATGAGATGTCACTAGCCTTGGTAGGTGTCTAGATTACAAATGGTAGCTTCTCTCTGTTCGATAGCAATTTCTAGTCCGTAGACTTGGTATCTGAACACTATTGCTAGACAAGTTCTATTTTTAAACCCATAGGTTTTAGTTTTTAGTTTTTAGTTATTGGTTATGAGATTTTTGGAATCATTTAATGATGACTCGTTTAAGCTTTTGAATATGTTATTCTCACGTATTTTGCTCCTCTCAGACAAAAAGAATGGTACAGCAGAGATCAAAACTCCAGAATCTGAATCAGCCTCTGTGGGCACACAGTCAGGACAAAGAAGACCAACCTCTACAGGAGCTGGGTTTGCTGCAAATCCGTTTGATTTCTCAGCTATGACTGGCCTACTCAATGTAATTTATTTTTAGATGAATATATCATTTGTTTCATTGCATGTTAAATGTAGACTTTCGTTTTAAAAATTGTATCGTTGTTGATGCATACGTAATATTTGACTGTCCATACGACAATTTACAACCAAAGAAAGTGTGTGCACATGTACATGTTGGGGGGGGGGGGGGTTGCAGTACCTCTTTCTCATGACATTGTTATGTTTCAGCTATTTAATTGTCTGGCAAAATATTTAATTGTCTGGCAAAAATTGGGAAAAAAAGATGAGATAAGTGAACAAAATTCGGTTCTGAATTTAATGGAGGAAGAAGGAATTGCTGGAAGCATTGTATCTTAATTTTGTTTTTTCACGAGTGTTATAGTACAATATGAGTTGTGTTTTTTTCCCTTTTTTCTTTGCAGGAGAGTATATAGATAGGCTGGTCTAAAGAGGTTAGATCGAGTTAGTTGACTGAACCAAGATTATCTATAATCAACTTGTATATATGTGGATTGGAAATGGCAAATACATATTTAAACCTGTATGTAAAGGTCTCAAGTCAATCCAAGCTCAGGGTATTTCGTTCATTTAGGAAGAATTTATGAAAGGAGTATCACATATCAATTCGACTAATGGCAAGCATATTGGGAGAATATTACTCAGACTTGAGATGTGATAGATGAGTGGTGTTACAAAAAGATTAAAACCAAGGACCAAATGTGCATATATTGGAAGTTGGAAGTGGCACCAATGATTATTAAATGAAAGGAAGTTGATTGAGGTGGTTTTAACCATCCGCAACATATGGCGGTTGGTGCACCATAAAGATTGATATAATTCAAGGCATTAAAGAAACTGAAGGCCAAGAAATACATAGATTGAGATGGCGAGGAAGGACATAATTGGATTAACCTTAGTCAAGGATGTTGTTATGGATAGAGCCAAATGGATAAGATGGGTCCATTTCTCCAATTGCAAGTCATTAGGCTTCAAGGCTTGTTTCTTTGAGTGTTAAATAAACAAGGAATAGTTGCTAAAGCAAGGTTAAGCATGCAAGCAAAAAGGAGATGCTAGAAAAGAAAAGAAAGTTGTTCTCTATCTCTGAGAAGATTGTCCACAATTATACTTGATATGTCCACTGAGGCATGTTGGGCAATAACCATGCTAGGCATGCCATATCTTTATTGTATTTGAATTTTTGATAAAGATAAGTGTGAAAGCGAGAAGGAGTAGGATGTAAGTCTTTATTTAATCATTAGTTGAACATAAGTTGGACTCAAGCCTTCTCTGTTCTTTTGTCCCTATAAAGCCCAAGCCACCCCTTTGAAGATAGCTCCACCAAGTGGAGAATGATTTGCTGCCTTTGTCAAGTAGGTTTTCAAGGAAGAAGCAAATTGCTCTCATTCCTGTTTATATTTCTAATTGAAGCAGCATTTAGAGAGGAGCTTTTTGCTTGTTGGCAAGTGGGGTTGTGCTAGGTGTTATAGACAATTTGGAAGATTGAATGTGGTGGATTTGGGCAAGTGGAGTTGAAGAAGCTCAGAAGTGCTGCAGATTCCAGGTCATTAGTTGATGTTGTTAACTACATTGTATTTTTGGCTTTCAAGTGCTTTTATCTTTCTCCTTTTTGTTTATGTTTTGTTTTTTGTTTAGTTTCGGCTGTTATATATATTTTCAAAGATGGATGCAGGTAAGTCTGCATGCACGAGTGTTCGTCTTGTGTGCTCGATCTTTTGATGCCAAGTTTATGCTGATGCATTTTTTTGATGCTACTACATATATGTATTAAGAAGAATTATAGCTATGGGCATAATGGTAAGAGTTAGCAAGCATGGTAAATTTATCGATGGCTTGACCACTGATTTGGATTTTGTTCTCTTTTATGGATACCTGCGTGACAAAAGAGAAGTGAAATCTCTTTAATACAAGATTCCTTATAAAGGGGAAGTATTTTAGTAATTTGTTCGTTGGACACTTCAACAATCTAATGCTTGCCAAAAAAATAGAAAATAAAACAAGGCCATGGGTCCATGGGACAAATGCTTAGAGGTAAGGTCAGAAGAGACCTGAACCCACTTGTAATTTTTCCAGTCAGATCACTATGCACATGAATTCAAATAATTTACGTGTCAATACTTGCACCTTTCTTCGGGAGTTTTCGAAAAAAGGGGCAAGGGGTGCTGTATTGGCGCTAGGTTGCGGTGAAAAATGAGTAAGAGTTATGTTCTTGCACTTCCCTAGATGAGCGTAGGTAAAGAAGTTAGCCCAAGATTATAGGTTTAGATTACCGACTTGGGATATAAAAAATTTACCTTGTAAAACAATGGAATTAGTTGATGCTATGATTAAGAGGAAAATTAGTATAACGTGCTTACAAGAGACTAAATGAGTAGGGAAGAAGGCAAAAGAAATAGATAATACATGCTATAAAATCCATTATACTGAAAAAGAGAGAAATGGTGTAGGAATAATAGTTGCTAAAAATTTTCAAAATAATATAGTAACAGTCATGGAAATGGAGATTGGATAATTTTAATTAAATTTGTGATTGGAGAAACCATATTTAATGTGATTAGTGTCTACGCATCTCACGTAGGATTGGATGACCATATTAAAAGACAATTTTTGGAATCAAATAGATAAGATGGTCTAAGAAATAGCAGTACAAGAAAAGATAATTATAAGTGAAGATTTCAATGGGGCACGTAGGAAGTAAGAGATAAAGATATGAGAAGGTTTATGGAGGTTGTGGTTTTGGTGATCGAAATGAGACCGGAGAGGGGATCCTCTAGATTTTGTAGTAGTATTTGATCCTATATTAACCAACATTTTCTTTAAAAAGAAAGAACACTTAAAAACTTTTAAGAGTGGGTCAAATAAAAGTTAAACATATTATTTTCTTATTAGAAACGTAGACCGCCTAATATGTAAATATTTCAAGGTCATTCCTGGAGAGAGCTTAACATCATAAAAAGGAGGAGAGTTGTGCATTAGGTAGTTGACAGTCAATACGTCAAAAAGCCTGTTAGATCTCTATAAACATGAATCCAAATGGAATATCAAATATGTAAATAAATTCTCTGGCGCCCTTGTCGCTCTTTGCCTAATTGCTAATGGCAACCCAAAAAGACCTTCAACATTCACATAAATGGTCATTACTGAAGTGATTTTATCTTACATTTGAATGCTTGGAACTAACTTCATTATGCAACTATGAACCCCTGTTATTAACTCACCACCTTACTCAGCATTTGGGTTTGAAGAGAGCTTTGGATTCAAAATAAACCCAGCTGCATGCAAAGGACAATGCAATTGGATTTCCCATATTTGATTAATGATTTTAAAGATATCCTTAAATTAATCTTCCTTCTCACCAAAAGACAATGCAATACTCTCTTTCGCCCTATCCATAGCCTCATAGATGTATCCCATGAGAGGTTTTTTCTCAGTATTAACCAATCTCAATACACTAACTAGAGAACCGGCAACCTTAAGAGCATAAACAACACCATTCCAAAAAGAAGACATCAACATATATTGTGCTACCTTTTTACCTTGTTGCTTGTTTACCCATTTGCTTTTTGTCTATTCCTTTAAAGTGAACATCTTTCTCAAATTGTTTTTCTACTAATGAAAAACAATTTGAGAAATGGTGGGCAACACACGGTGTCCAATAAAGATGTCTTAAATTGTGATGGCCCTTTAAAAAAATGTCTTAAATTGTGGGCAACACATGGTGTCCAATAAAGATGTGGTCGCTTTGCTTCCAAGAACTTTCTTGTTAATAGTTCACAATCAATAGTTTAGTACTTAAATTGTAAGTTTCTATTTTCAAATTTAAAATGTGGAGAACATATTTTTACCTGCCAATGCATTAACTGAGGCACTATCTGCAACAATTTGGATCCCATTAGCTTCACTAATGCTGTCATGACCTATTTTCGCAAATGGTGTCCGTGATCGACCAGTGAGTCAAAACTCACCTAAGGCCTGCTTATTCGATTAGTTTAGGGATTTTCTAAAATACCATTCAAAAAAGATTTTAAAGAAAAGGTTCTGCGGAAGTATAAAATTTTATAAACATATTCCAGAGCTGCTACTTGCATTATAAAATACAACCATTATAGGCATTTGTCAACAGACCCATAATTCAGGCCTTATAAAAACTTATGTTATATTGAAAAGAAAAACATTTAATAATTCATGTTTATGTCCAAGCCTTTCATTCGATCACTTTCTTGCGTTGGCAAAATACATGGCAACATCTAGCATAAAACTTTATTCAATATTCATGACTTTTACCTGGATCACAAATTCAACATCATTAGTAAAACTAGTGTGAGAACATAGATATCTTAGTTATTTCCAATTTCCATTCCAGAGGATAATAATCAACGCATTTTTTCCAGACATCATTTGGGGGTGACCCTAGAATTAATTGGGAATGATCACCCCACAGTCACTTGGCCGTGACCTGCCACCCTTATTACATCGCTTTGCTGGAATTCTTACTATTCCCCAGCGGCCGGGACTCCGTTTAAACCATTATTCCTCCATACTTTTTTGAATTTCAATTTAATCGATATTTCAATCAACAAGGATCATCATCCTTTTTTTAGAAATTAACGTGTCCCATAGACATTTTCATTCATCAAGCAATAAATGAAAATACAATTAACTTAGATATCATATGATTCACTTGATAGCGGTGTTCAGAATGGTAGATTATTCACAATTGTCCAGATGTTTTGTAAATCTAATCAAAACACATAAAAATAACAAATGGTAAATGACTTTTCATGAAGAGATTTTATTTTAAGAAAAGGTCCTTTAGTGACTTAACGGTCAAAACTAGTTTTTGGGGGCTAACTTTGTTTTTTTGGGGCCTTATCGAGCCTATTTTGGTCAAATTTTGTGTCATTGGAAAGCTCTCACAATCTACTTTTCAATAGTCTCAATTTTGTGTTGAGGCTCGTACGAAAAACTAATGGTGTTTAAAAGGGGCTCTTTCTCGTAAAATTAAATTTTCGGATAGATTTGTGTCCCAATGTTTAGGCCAAAATTTCACATACCAAACGTTGTTTATAGCAAAAGTCGTAAACACGAAAGTTATAGATAATTGTTTTCCCTTTCCAGAACATCAAAAATCACCCAAATCAGAGGGATGCAGAAGAAATGGTGGCTGTTTAAAGAAGGCTGGTTCGTTGAGTTTCAGTAAATCTGGGCAGATTTGGTTTTGAACTTAAGACATAAATTTCACATGTAAAACGGTCTTTCTGAGAAAAGTGATAAACATGAAAGTTGTAGTTCGTGATGTCCTCTTTCCGGAACACTAAAGATCGTTCAAAATGGAGGTCAGTAGCAAAAACGGTGGCTGTTTAAGATAGGCTATGCAATATTGGCTTGTTTCCGAATGTGTGTGGCTTAAAATGTCCATATCTCACTCAATTTTTAACTAAATGATGCAAATTTTATCTTGTTTTAAAGAAGAAAGAATTATCCAGTGTTCCATAGGTCTGAATGCAAGAATGGTGGTTCGTGGCAGCCGTGGGAGGCGGAGAAAAGTGGTGTTAATTTTCCGTCTAAAACAGAAAGTGATTTATTTTTTTGAAATTCTGCTTACCGGCGGCGAATGGTGACGGTGGCGGTGGCCAGAGCTGGCGTGGACAGCGGCTGAGAGTGTGTCGGCAGTGGTGAGTTGCGGTGGCAACGGCGGTGGCCCGGTAGTGGTCCAGTGTGGCTGCGGCAGTGGCTTGTGGTGGGTTGGCTTCCTTCCCTTTCCCCCCGTTGCGTTCTTCTTCCTCTTCCTAAATTTTCTATTTTTAATTCCTTAATTCTCTATCAGTTGTACACCCTAAATGAGCTGAATGTGGTCTATTTATAGATATATTGGGTGTATAGGTGTCAGGACCATACGTATTTGTGTAAGAATGCATGCATGCAATTTGCCAAATGTCATTGTTTGCAGTTGGTGTAGTTAAGTCAATTTATACATGCTTCTCGTCAATCTTACTTACGTGTTGCTGGTTGGATTGTGGGGTATTTGAATAGTGAACCTAGTTGAGGTATACTCTATCGGCTTTCTCACTCCTTGTTTGTGGTAGGTTTTAGTGATGCTGATTGGGCTGGCAATCGCTCTGATCGTTGGTTTACCTTTGACTATTGCACTTTTGTTGGCGGAAACCTTGTTATTTGGCATAGTAAAAAATGTTTGATCTCTAGACTCCAGCTTGAGGGGGACTGTTGTCATATTTATTTTTTTATTTTATTTCTCTTGTGCATGCTTGGAGCATTTTCTTGTAATTTAAACTTTTATTACTTTAATATATATACTTAGCGGCGTAGGGAAAAGATTAGAAAATCCTAAACCTATTATCTTAGTTCTCTTTATCCTTCTATCCCTCCTCCTCCATCTTTTTCTCTTTAACCCTAAAAATCTATAAACTGCTTGTTTGACCAAAACTAAGTAATGTGTCTATTAATATTCTTTTTTCCTCGATATTCTTAATCTGTTTACTCCTCTCCTTTGAAGCTCGAACACATCATTTTATCTTTTATAGTAGTGTCTTACACATCTTGCACACTGGCGCTCCTTGGACCTACGAGGATACATATTGGATTTGCTACATATCATATGTTTTTTTATTACTAAGTTTATTATAGGACATGTTAGGGACATTGTTGGAACGCCTGTCAAGTGTTTAGGCACATCTCATGGCACGTTAGGGACTATAAACTAGTTTAATGTGCATAATTGAGCTGTAAACTAAGTTGAACTAGTTTGGTGATTAGAATAGTGAGTTTGAGTTTCTTTTTTATTGTATTCCTTTGTTAGTTTGTTGAACTATTGTGTAATGTTTGATGTTCAAATATGCATCAAATTGTGTGTTATATTGAATTAGTATGTTTTCTTTCTTCTTATTTTTAGTAGTTTGTGTATTTTTTTTGTAAGTAAATAAAGGACATAAAAGAAATGCCACTCGTATAACAAAACCAAGTGGGGATAACTACAAAACACTTCAAAAATATCCATCCCACAGAAAGAATCTATAAAATTTATCACCTCCTTCTCAAAAATTCAATCCACATCAAAAGGACGCACCACAAACCCCCATAGGTCTGTGGCATACTCACAATGTGGATGAAGGTGAGCACCATACTCTTAGGCTTACTTACACAGGCAACACCAACTTGTCAAAACATTTCCTCTTATAATAGGTTACCTATAATAAGAATCCTCTCATGCATAGCAATCCAACCAAAGAACGTTACCTTCAAGGGAGCTCTAATCTTCCAAATACT
>JAOTRH010024675.1:0-44171 GCA_034768845.1 Heliamphora exappendiculata | reverse complement strand
CCTCCAAGGAAATGCTACCCTCCTACTCACTAACAAGCAACTGTAGAGGAATTTGAAACTAAGCCCCTATTTGGCATAGAACGTTACCTTCAAGAGAGCTCTAATCTTCCAAATACTCCTCCAAGGAAATGCTACCCTCCTACTCACTAACAAGCAACTGTAGAGGAATTTGAAACTAAGCCCCTATTTGGCATCTCTGGAAAGTTGGTTTCTTTCTTTTTTTTTTTTTTTTAAAAAAAAGAAGCCATATTTTAAGTTATAATGTTTGGAATCTCTAAAAGCCCACTATTTTTTTAAATTTTGTTTTTCAAGACATAAATATTTAAAAATTGAGTAAAAAACAACTACTAAATAGGATAGTGGTTAAGACCAGGTATCGTTTTGTAAAGACAAATAGATTGAATTGTGTAAACTTTAGGCTAACTCCTAATTCAATTCTGAAAACAATTTGATCGAGATTGGTTTGAATAAAAAGTAAAAGAATGCAACGAAGAATTTGATTCTAAATTTAGAGAAAACTCTAGGATTATGAATCCACCTTAGCCTTAGATTTAGAATATGTATTGATGTGGAAGACTTCTATCCGATTCAACAACTTGTTATGGCTTCAAGTACTAACGGATCGTACTTAATGAATTCTGCACGATCTGCCCTATTGTAGAAAAGTCCGTTTCATATTTCATTCATAAACAACATTAATCCATTTGTATAACATAATATTTGCAATCACAAAGAACAAAAACGAGAACAAGATTAAATGAGAGAACCGTTGATCAAAATCAACACGAAGTTATACAAATTTCTAACTGTCAAATGAAATCCAACAAACAATAATAAACTCCTAAACTGTTCGGCTCGGGTTTCATCAAAACTCTAGGAAGAAAGATATTAGCCGCTCATCGCCAAGAGACTCCAAAGATTGAGATAAAACGCCATCCAAACACCTCTTAAGAGCGCCGCTTCTACTTTCTCTTATCTAAAATTTGATTCTCGAACCCCTGAAAGTCCTTGTCTTTTTCCACGTATACTCCCCAAACCCTAAGACCAAAATGGGACCCAAAGTCTAAAGTTCGTGTTTTTTTGTGCTATTTGTTCAAACGGGCCTCACCATCGTCAAGACGCAAATTGACCAAAAAGTATGTTCGCACCACCGATCGAATGCTATTTGATAGTTTTTGCTCCTTTTAATAGCTTGAATTGGCCGTTAAGTCTTTGATAGGACCTATGCGGAAATGTTTGCACAAAATCCCATTAAACAGACACAAATGAGGGTCTTACTAATGTATATTGGAGGGCTTAAATGGAACGTTTAAGCTCTTATCATACCCTTAATTAAAAAGTCAACTTTTCTTCTCAAAATAAAAAAAGTTGTGCTATTATCTTAAACACTACAATTTAAAAGTAAAAAATAAGGACATATTAAACATTTTACAAAAACAAAAAAAACAAAAAACTTATCATACCCTCAATTAAATAGGAACATTTAAGCTCTTATCATACCCTCATTTAAAAAGTCAACTTTATTCCCAAAATTTTTAAAAAAAGTCGTGTCGTTATCCTAACCACTA
Organism: Heliamphora exappendiculata; assembly: GCA_034768845.1. Taxonomy (NCBI): domain Eukaryota; kingdom Viridiplantae; phylum Streptophyta; class Magnoliopsida; order Ericales; family Sarraceniaceae; genus Heliamphora; species Heliamphora exappendiculata. The sequence continues at coordinate 42,603 of JAOTRH010024675.1, read as the reverse complement.
CAACTTCAAAGTAAAAAGTAAAGGCATATTAGACATTTTTACCAACAAAAAAAAACTACTCTAGACAAATTATCCCAAACAATCTAACTTCTTCTTTTTTCTTATTTTTATTTTAAAAAATGTTAAACCTCTTAAAAGTCAAGCTTTTTGAACATACCAAACATGGGCTAAATCTCCCTCTACGGGTCACACCCCACTTCACAAATCTACACTTCTCACACTCCTATGATCATACACCAACCCTCGCAACATCAACCAACTCCCAATCCTGTGCATCCCTTCTCAACCTCATGTCCCAAAAGCACTTGTTAGATTTCCTTCCGAGCATAGTTCGCAAACACAACATCTTTGTCTTTGGCCAGAGCAAAGATAGCATGAAATGACCTAAGCAAAGCCTCACCTCTACACCACGCATCAAACCAAAATCTGACCTTTTCTCCATTCCCAACCTCAAAAAGAATTTTTTTGAGAACTCATCCCACAATTTGCTAACACGTTTCCATATACCTTTCCCAAATGATAGTCACTTGAGGAGTACCCTAGCCACCTCTCAAGGACCCATAGTTGCACTAGATAACAGCCCTCCAAAAACTATCCCTCTCAAAATCAAGTGTCCATAGCTACTGTCCTGGAAGGGACTTATTATGGGTACTTTGTGTGTGTGTGTGTGTGCGCGTACCAAATAAAGATATATATGAAAATATGATAAAAGGGGCTTTAACCTTGTGTGTCTATATGCCTACACAGATGTTCAACTCCTTACAAAACTCAACAAATGACAACAAAAAGGGATGTTCTTTTTATGCCAAAAGAAAAGAGATGAAAGCACTATTCCTTCAAATCAAGATTGGAGCTTTCAATTCCTTTAAAATATTTACATTTCTTCTCTCTCCACAAACCCTACATCAAGAAAAGGGGAACCACATTCTATGCTTTCCTCTTGCTTTTCCTCGAACACCCTCTTTGCCAACAGCCAGCAGCCAACAGCCAAAAAGCTTATATGTTGATGATATTCTTATTTTGGGTGATGATGTGTTGTTGGCATTCTTGATCTGAAGAACCACTTGCCCACACAATTTCATACTAAGGACTTGGATGCTCTTCATCATTTTCTTGGGATTGAGGTTGCTCGTTCTTCTAAGGGCCTTTCTCTTTCTCAACGAAAATATGTGCTTGACCTTCTTTCTAAAATTGGTCTTTTCGGTGCTCGCCTAGTTGATACTCTTATGAACTCTACTGTTAAGCTTTGATGCTGAATAGGGCGATATTTTTACTGATACTGGTCGTTATCGGCGCCTTGTTGGCAAGTTAATCTATTTTCACTGTCACTCGCCCAAACATTATTTATGTTGTTGGTGTTGTAAGCCAGTTTATGCATGCTCCTCGTTAACCACATTTTGAAGCTGTATGTCGCTTCTTAAGCTATTTAAAGAGTGCCTTAGTCCGTGGCTTGCTATATCTACCCTCTGACTCTTTAACTGTCATCGGGTTTAGTGATGCTGATTGGGTTGGTTGTCGCTCTGACAGGCAGTCTACGTCTAGTTATTGTACCCTGGTTGGTGGCAATTGGGTTATTTGGCGTAGTTAAAAACAAATTGTGGTGGCTCGTTCAAGTACTGAGGCCGAATATCGGGTTATGGCTTACACCGCCTCTGAAATGTTTTACACCGTCTCTGAAATGTTGTGTGTTCGTTTTCTTCTTATGGTTGTAGGCGCTAGGGTTTTCGAGGGTCGATGAAGGTCTAGGGTTTCGGCAACTAGGGTTTCAAAGGAAGGAGGAGAGGTGGAGGCTAGGTTTTCTGTGAGTGAGGTCTAGGTTTTTGGCGAGGTCGAGGGTTTTAGTTGCTAGGGTTTCATAGGAAGGAGGAGAGGTGGCGGCTAGGGTTCGACGAGGGGAAAGGGAAGGCTGACGAGAAGGATGGTGACAGTGGCGACCTTGGAGGTCGTTGGCACCGATGCTGTGATTGCAGAAGGGTTGCTGCTAGATTGCAGTAGGAACTTCTTCGGCTGCAGATGGGTCAAAGAAGGAGAAGGAGATGTGGAATCCCAAGCCTAAGCTCTAATACCAATTGATGTAGCACGTGGAGGGATAATAGTGGTGGATAGGTAGCGCACAAGAGTCAGAAGCTTAACACAAGACCTTCACCTTAAAACTCAACTCTTTATTAATTCAACCCTGATTAATATATCAAATGAGTTTCTTATTTATAGGCTTAAAACCCTAATCTAGAAAGGAATCAAAATCCTAACCAACAAGGAAACAAAAATAACACTTTGATTAAAAGATAAACTAGAACCCTAATGAAAAGGAAATAACTTAAATAAATTAAATAGCTACTAATAACAATTATTAGACCAAAATGGCTTATTGACTCGCATTAGGCCCCTAGGCTTATCTTGAGACTTCCAAATAGGATAATGGCTCTCTGGCTAATCAACGGCTATGCCATTATTTCTCTAAGCAGTTAATAACTGCCATCGGCATAGTTCAAAGAGACATTGTAAGTCGATAAACTTGAAAGGGTGCTTTTGATAAGGGTCACCCGTAATTCGGCATACTTGAAAGGGTGCTTTTGATATGAGCCACCCTAAGGTATTGTCCCTTGACGCTACCTTTTTCTCGAATCTCTCCACCAACATCCCACACTGCCTCAGCTTTGAAGGTAACACCCAAAGAGAGTCCCAAATTAGAGGGGAGGACACCCATATTAAAACCAAAAATCAGAGCTATACCTTCAACATTTATCAAACCAAAACTGCAAGTCTATCTTGAATGTGTCGTTAGTACAAAATCTTTCTTAGTTTCTTAACACGTCATTTTTTTTAAAAGGAACGCCCTCTTTCTTATTATGAATAGTCTACCGAACATTTTGAATCTCCTTCACCGAATTGTGAATTGTTGTGAACAATTTACTCAAGGAAAACTCTTCTAATTTATACTGCTGCACAGATGATTCTTATTTGAAACAACTCCTCAGATATGCATCGTTTCATGACCAATCAATCCCCCTATGTTGAACTTTGACTATACTCATTGTAGAGTTTAAGCTGTGTTTTGTTTGGCTTGGCGTATTGCCTTGACCAAATCCAATTGGCGTGAGAAGATCTTTGTTCAACTGCTGATGAGATCTCATGATGTTGAAACTGCTCAAACTCCAGATTTAATCATTAGGTTCAAAAGTTATGTTCCAACCATTGGTTTAGATTTTGGAGTTCTCATTATAAAAGTACAAACTTTCTTTTGAATGTAAGAAATCAAAGTTCATGTTTGTCAGAGATTATTTTTTAGTGTTTGTAAGAGATAATTTGCCATACTGAATAAAGAAATAACCAATGAACTCCCATTTACTCATCAAGAATTTTCAATTAGTCTATGCTACATGGTAGCCTCAAAATGCTTTTATTTTAAAAATTCAATTAATTTTTAGTACTTTTTGCTTCTATTGTCTGGGGCAAATATAGGACCCTAGCATTAAAGAATTAGCAGAACAGATAGGAAAAGATCCTGCATTTAACCAGATGGCAGAGCAGCTCCAAAGGACTTTGCATGGTGCGGCAGCCGAAGGTGGTATCCCTCAATTTGATACACAACAGTACTACTCAACCATGCATCAGGTTATGCAAAATCCCCAATTTATGACGATGGCCGAGCACCTTGGCAATGCATTGATGCAGGTATGTATGAACTTCTCGGGTTCTTGTCTATTGTTGTTTTGTGTATTAAGGGAGGAAGGGTTAGCAGCCGGTGGTCAAATTTGTCAAATCTTTCCTCAGGATCCATCTGTGTCCAGCATGCTTGAGAATCTGACTAATCCGACACACAAAGACCAGCTTGAAGAACGAATGGCGCACATCAAAGAAGATCCAGCTTTGAAACCTATTTTAAAAGAGATGGAGACAGGAGGTCCAGCTGCAATGATGAGGTCAAAAACCCTTTTAAGCTTATAGTTTTATCACTATCTAGCAGTATTTGTTAAACTTATCCCATCATTAAAGAACCGATTTTTTTGATGAGTGCATGAGCTTCTAAATCTTTTGCAGTTTTATCATTACAAAGCTATATTTGTTTTTACATTACCAATGTAATATAAGATATGTTTGTGTGAGCTTGTAAGTTTAAAATTCTTTTATGTTATCAAAATTATGTGATATATGAAGTCATTATCTTTCATTTTGAAAGTATCATTTTCTTTTAAAAGTTATGATTTACAAGCATTGCCCCTTCCCCCCCAAAAAAAAAAACAATCGTTAAAACTATAATGAGAATTCTCTGTCTTAGTTCGGCTTAATGAACATGTAGTTTTCTGTTGGAACTTGAAACAGAGAGAGAGAGAGAGAGAGAGAGAGAGAGAGAGAGAGAGAGAGAGAGAGAACAATAATTTTTATCTCTAGAAAGCTACATTTTGACCTCTTTTGTTCAACTGTTCTATTGTACCTCTCCCTTCTAAAATTATTTATTGAAAATGTTTGTAACTTTCTGAAACGATTTTTTGTTATTCTTTACGGAAAAATGCGAAAGACGCGCTTGTGGAAGATGTGGCCCTTTTTAACTGAAAATTTTTGTCTTTTTCTTCTTTCTTTTATTTCCTCTCTTTGTTTTCATCATTGTTTATGCCAGGAGACAAGGGACTTAGGAGCAGGCTTAAACAATTTTGTTTGAGTTGTCTAGGTACTGGAATGATAAAGAGGTTATGCAAAAGTTGGGTGAAGCAATGGGTCTTACAGTTGCAGGAGATGCTGCAACCTCTGCTGAAAATTCTGGGGCAGATGAAACAGAAGAGCCAGGGAATGAAGATGAATCCATTGTTCATCACACTGCTAGTGTTGGTGATGTGGAGGTAATCAGTATTTTCTATTCCTGGTCCTTATTTCCATGTGGTCCTTGAACTGCTATGCTCAAAATATTTCATGTCCCTAATTAGTAAAACATGTTTAGTTTGGAGTGGCCGAAAGGTATTGTTTGATGTTGGTGATTTCCTTTACGTTTTTGCTTAGATTCAATTTCATGAACAAGGCTCAGGTACAATAGAAGAAGAAAAAAGGAAGGTCTTATGGTTAAACTGCATTGATATTACCGGAAGTTGACGGGCATTCTTGTTCACATTTGTTTCAATTTGCACGTTTAGGCACTCGAAGAGTTATTTAATTAGTTTTGCTACGTTAAAGTTATAAGATATGACTATATTGGCCTTTTAGTTTGACTACTATTCCTAGGGCAATAAACTGTAGATGGATGAAAATGCATTTCATATACACAATTCTATGTGGCATGCACTCTTCATTTTAGTTGCTATGGTAATGTCCAACATTTGTCAAACACAAACACGCCTCACGCAAGTCGGAATACATGTCGAGCACAGCACATGGCGTATCTTTTTTTTAATTAGTAATTCTTTTGTTGGATACACCAGGGACGTGATTTGGAAAGGTGCTCTATGTCCAAACATATCTCAAGACATACTAGGATAAATCCTTATTGTATGCTCATAATTGGGTTCAAAATGAGCTTAGAGAGTTTATGAATTGCATTATGTGTTGCATTTTTAAGTTACTGAGTTGTTGTAGTGTGAGTTATGATGTTTAACTTGGGCACCAAAAGATTTTATGTTTAATTAGTTTTATTTTATTTTTTACTTTTTTTCATAGAGCTTACTAATTGTAACAATTGGAGCAATTAAGGTTCAATTGGAATTTTGCACTTGTTCGACAACTCACAATTGTGGTTTGCAAAGCACAACTCCATCTAATGCAATTTTGAACTTCATGAAGAATTAGGTATTGTGATGCTCGATCAACGCTTAAATAAGGTCGTGACTTCAAATCGTAGCGCAATTAGGTTCTAATCTCTCAATTATTGTTCAAATATGCAACTAATTAGGTTCGATTCTTGCAACTTTGCACAACTCAAGACCGAATTTTTACACTAAAACTTACCACAAAATTACTAACGTAGGAAATTACCAAATTAATGTTCACAACACTTAAGAGGCAAATTCAATCCAAGTCAGAAGGCAAATGGAACCAGTTTCGAGCAACTTCGAATTGAAGTTTGTTGACTTCAAAGTGGCTGAACTAGGCTCAAAATGCTTTGTAATGCAATTGCGGCATAAATTGAACAAAATCATAGGCGATTTTGAACAGAATTTTAGGCACCATTAGTTGATTGGAAGAAAAAGGATTTGAGCCTTGGGTTCTAATAAAAATGATGCCAGCCAAATCAAGAAATTGATGTTTTAGAGTGAAAAATAATATAAATTTGGGGTATAAAGCCCAAAGCTCTGAAAATACAATCTCCAAATATCTAAAACCAAGTATTAGAGGATCTAAGCGCTAAGATCAATAAAGACTTAGCACACTATTTTTAAAAAAAAAGTAAAATGCATTATATAAACATAGGTATAAAAGCAATGCCACCCGTATACGAAAGTGGCCATGAAAAGACTATGCACACTAAACAAACAATTACTACACTAAGAACACTTAAAATACTGTATCACCCTTCTCTTCAATAATTGCTTGCTATTGCTTTATTCCCATTTGTAGCTCTGTCACTTTTTGTGGTCATGTGCATAATAGGTATTGCAATCTCTTTTGGAGTGTTTAAATCGAAGGCATTTCATTCTATCTTTAGACTTTCTCATGTGCGATAAAAGGTTGTCATTCAATCTTCTTTCGAGTAAAATTTTCCCTCGTAAATTGATTTATTGGCTTCGCGCCTCCACCACAGGCCACAAATTAACTTAAATAAATGGGTAAATTACATTTACCTCCCTTAAAGTATCTGATAAATACAAGGACCTCCCCTGAGATATTTGAAATGACATTGGTCTCCCCTTTCAAACTTGTTGAGTAAACGACGTTAACCGAAAATAACACTTTACCATTTTGTCCCTGTAATTCATTAAAATTTTATTAATTAAAAAATAAAAAAAAACTAAAAACTAAATCGCCAACATCTCTGCAACTCCACAACTCCCATCTCTCTCTCTCTCTCTCTCTCTCTCTCTTGAATAACCACCATTGAAACACCTCCACACCACATGCCATGTACGGACACAACAATTCACTGGTTGGTTATGCCGCCACGGACTTCGTCGGCCATTTCCCTTTGCTCGACCTACTAGCTCCGCCGCCAAATCTTCCTCCGATAGTCCCGGTGGGGACTGAGTTCGACCCGACGAACGAATGTCCATCCCGAAACGTTAGCGAGCTTAGGGAGAGAAATCAACGCTGGAGGCAAAGCTCCGGTGAACTGGTTGTCCTAGAGTTGCAAATTGAAGAGATTCGTGCACTTGGAGAGGTCTGGCTGCACTCCCTCTCTATCGCACTCTCTCTCTCCACGTCCCATTTTAGGGTTTCTTACAGATTCCTACCGTACTAAATGATCAGAGGGTTTGAGCTTATTAATTGGCACTAATTAAGAACTTCAATTTTATAAGCAACTCTCAAATTTTCTAGTAAAATAAGCCATGGATGTTGATTCGTGGAGTGCTCATCTTTCTTCTGCTTTAAAGCATACCATCTCAAACTTCCCCGACCATGCTCCTACGATCTTCAATTTTTCGATGGTTACAGGTTGGAGGGGGAAAAACAAGTGATATTTAACTATCTAACTGTCAATCCGGCAAACTTCACTCTGAGTTCCGTCAGCGAGTACTATTTCCTTTGCACCATCGGCTGCCACTGCGTCCTTGGCCAAAAGCTAGCCCTCAACGTTTCTTCATTGTTGGAGAAGATGGCAACAATGTTGAAGAGGAGGAAGTTTCGGTGGGTTTCTTCTTGCTGGCTTGGCAACTGGGTTTTGGGGGTTGTGGGGTGCTGTTATGGTCGCCATTGATGGAGGAATTAGATGGGTTTAGGGTTTGCAATTTGTGAGGGCTGAGAATGGGAATTGATGACTTGGTTGTTGGAATTCCGAAGTGAGAGCGAATAGATAGCAAAGGAGTGAGAGAGTTGAAGGTGGGGATGGGGAAGTGCTGCCATGGCCAAATGCTAGGGCAAATGTTATAAAAGGGCATATGTTGAATATTAAAAAAATAAAATGATGATGTGAGCAAATCCTGTTAATGTTTTTAACGACGTTAGTACAAAAGGAGGAATCTGATACCGACAATTAAAACAGAAGGGAGTGCAATGTCATTTTAGTAACTTCAGGGGAGATCCCTAAAATTTTCCTAAACTTCAAGGGAGGTGAGTGTAATTTACCCTAAATAAATTGTTAATTTTTTTAAAAAAAATCTTGTTGATGCGAGTGCATGGAACAAGAGGACGGATATGTTATAGAGACAGTATCTTAGTCCCACAAGTGTGCTGTATATGGACTCTAGATTGGTGCTTGCTCATTTTTAAGATTCCAAATTCTGAACACACTCGTTGACTAGATCCTCTAAAATTGCAAGGGACTATTGTCATTCTTAGAAGGCCCTTAATTTGATATTACACACCATTTGTTGTTATGATGTGGATAAACAATACTTGGGAAGACCTTTGTCGGAGGTTATTCCTCACATACTTTGTTCCGATATGGATAACTTTAAAAAGTTGTGCATAAGTTAAATTCATTTTCTTAAGTAACCAATGCTTGGAAATGGATGGTATTTTTTTAGTTGGAAACTATCCGGCGATAGACATTAATTTGGAATATTTGATACTTTTCCATAATTTGTTGCTTATATTTGCAAAGTTGTTTTTTACATGCTTTATAGAAATTGCAAGTGTTTGAGCCAATCATAGAGTGCTAATTTTTTGGGTCAAAGCATGAGTGGGTTGGGTTGTTTCAAGTAAAGAGGTTTGTTGGTGAAAGGTTCTTCGAGATGGCCTTGTGATGGGCCTTCCTCATATAGTTTTTTGTTCAAGCCTCAAAGCCCATGTTAGTTGGGCATTATAAATCTAGCCTACCGAGAATTTAGCGGAAGGTTGGGGCTATTTTTCAATTCGAAAAGTGTTCAGTCTAGGGAGATCTCCACATGATGCATGTGCAGAAGACTCCTCTTCGGAGCGAAGGCGGAGAGGAGGTGGATCGAATGTGTGAAGAGGCTAGAGCACCCGTTGGGCTATCTTGGAGTCAGAAACATTAGGGCTAGCGATGGGAAGTCGAATGCGAAGAAGGGCGAAAAGATGATTGAGAGCTTGCATACTGTGTTTTTTTTTTTTTTGCTATTGTGACAATTACGAGTACAAAGGGGGATCTAAACTCGGCGTGCGAATTCGTTTTGGGGAGAGGAATAGTATAACAAAGGTTAATGATAGTGATAGTAGGGGTGTGTACAAGAGACCTAGAAAACATGCAAACCAAACCTTTTCATAGATTGGATTGTTTTGGTTTTTTCAAGATATTAGTTTGGTCTTGGGTTGCCAATTCATGACTTGAACTGATAGACTGGAACATTATATATCTATGCGTATTATAATTATTATATACATATATTAATATGAAAGATGAATGTTTAGTTTTTTTTTTCCACTGTCTTTTAACCTCTTTTATCTATATTGGATTTGATACATTACTCATTAATTAAGGTTTGAAGTTTAAGTTTGTGTACGATGTAATTTGGTTGTTTGAATGCTAGAATGACGCATTATTTGGATGTTGAAATAGTGTTCGATTATTTTGTTTTTAGCTCAAAATTTATTTGTGTTAAGTTTGTTATTTGGATTTGTATATGATTTTTTTAATAATAGGTGAAGCTGTGGTTCCAAGCTGAAGCAACCCGAGTTTTATTAGGTTGATTTGGTTTGTTTCTATTAAATGTTGGTTTTTGGGTTCAAATGAACAGATCAAGATTAGTTCAATCCTAGGTTTAGTACAAAATTAAAGCAAGTCGACCACGTGCACCCCTAGTTGATACCAGGGTTCTAAATCACCGTATCAGAAGGCGTATCGGTATTGGTGATACGGTCATATATCGGTAGATATCGGACAGTATCAGCCAATACATTAGTAAATATTGGTATTGGAAGCGTAAAATCTTGATACTATTGGCTGAGACGATACGTAACAGCCGATATTTAAAACCTTGGTTGATATGGGTAATTTGGCATTTGCAGGATATATGAATGAAGATGGATAAGCAGGTGGGGAAGTAGCTCTAAAGGTTGCTCGTGAGAGAGAGGGGTGGTGGAGGAAGGTGTGGCTTCTAAGCATTGGTGTGGTTAGGGACTGGGGAGATTAGACTAGAGGTGTTTACATTTCGCGGTTCTAGATTATGGAAGGGTTTCAGGAAGGGATGGGATGAGTTTGTAAGCTACTCCAGCTTGGTAATGGGATAAGATATAGTAATGGGAGTGAATAAGAGAATGAAGTTTTGATCTCGTGTGGTGCGGGGGTGAGTCTAATGTTAGAATAGGAGAGAGAGAGAGAGTACGGAAAAATATGTATTCTCATTGTGAGACGTATACACGTATTTATTAAGCAATGAGAGCATACAGCAAATACTGTGAGCATCTCCACAGGATATTATTAGTACTTAATATATTAATACTAAATATATTTAACACCTCCCTCAAGTTGGATTATAGATATCAATCATGCCAAATTTGTTACAAATGTAGTGAACCTGGGGCCCGGGCAGCACCTTAGTGAACACGTTAGCCAACTGTTCACTAGATCGAACAAAGCCAAAATCAATAGTGCCGTTCTTATACTCTTGGTGGATGAAATGACAGTCGATCTCGATGCGCTTAGTCCGCTTATGAAACATTGGATTAGTAGCGATGTAGACAACAGACTTATTGTCACGCCAGAACTTGGTAGGATCCATAGGCGGTTCGTCTAATTTAGTGAGAAGCTGTCGAACCCACATGATTTCCGATGTTGCCAACGCCATAGACCTGTATTCTGCCTCAGCACTGGACCTCGACACCACATTTTGCTTCTTATTTTTCCACAATACTAGGTTCCCACCAACAAAGACTGAGTATCCTGATGTGGATCTCCTATCAATCGGGCAACCTGCCCAGTCTGCATCAGAATAGCCCTCGGTACGGAAATGACTCCGATCACAGAACTGTAGACTCTTCCCCGGGTTAGAATGGAGGTGCCGGAGGATACGAACCACTGCATTCCAATGAGGAACATGGGGATCAGACATAAATTGACTTACAATGCTGACAGGATAGGCAATATCTGGTCTGGTCATGGTGGTCAAATAATTGAGTTTTTCCACCATTCTGTGATACCTGTTAGGGTGAGGAAACACATCACCGTCACCGGGAAGAAGTTTCACACTCGGATCCATTGAGGACTCCACACTTTTGGCATTCAACAGGCCGGCATCGCGCAAAATTTCAATCACATATTTCCTCTGAGAAATAAAAATTCCATGCTTACTTTGGGCCACCTCGACCCCCAGAAAATACTGCAGGTGCCCAAGATCTTTAGTCTAAAATTGTGTCTGCAGAAAGGCCTTTAGGTTACTAATCTCAACACGGTTATTGCCAATGATAATAATATCATCAACGTATACAACGAGAAGAACACAGCTTGAATCAGTCTGACAAAAGAACACGGTATGATCTTTGCCTGGCTGCCGCAGACCAAACTGTTGCACCACCGTGCTAAACCGCCCAAACCAGGCCTGAGGAGATTGTTTTAAACCATATAAAGAACGACGAAGGCGACACACCAGATCAAACCCCCCCTGAGCAACAAAACCGGGAGGTTGCTCCATATAAACTTCCCCTGAAGATCGCTATGGAGAAAGACATTCTTGACATCCAACTGATAAAGCGGCCAATTCCGAGTGGCAACGAGAGAAAGAAAAAGGCGAATGGAAGTCATCTTGAAAACAAGAGAGAACGTCTCAAAGTAGTCAGCACCATAAGTTTGGGCATAACCTTTTGCAACAAGGCGTGCTTTTAAGCGAGCCGAAAAGCCATCAGGATTCACCTTCACAGTGTAAATCCATTTGCAGTCAATCGCCTGCTTCCCGGCATGAAGAGAAACAAGATCCTATGTGCCATTATTATCCAGGGCAGACATGTCCTCCAACATAGCATAACGCCAACCAGGATGGGAGAGAGCCTCTGAAACACTATCAGGAACAGCAGTAGTATCAATTATAGAAATACAAGCACGTAAAGAAACTGACAAGCCTTTATAGGAGGCAACATACTGGGGGTGATCCCGACAGAGACGATAAGGGCGACGGGTAGCAATAGATGGCCCACTTACTGGCTAATTGACCGACGAGAGAACTAGCTCAGCAGAAAGTGAATCACGGGAGGGCGAAGCTGCAGGAGGTGACGCCGGGAGCGGCTCAGAAGATGCGGTAGAAGTATCAGTTGTAATCCGAGAAACCAAAAAATCGGCAGACAAAGAGGAGGGAGGTGACTCACGACCTGGAGGTGGAACAGGAGGAGAAGGAGAATAGAATGGGGTCGACTCCAGAAAGGTAACATCTCGAGACACAACTAACCGATGAAGTGCAGGACAGTAACACTGATACCCCTTCTGATGTTGAGGGTAGCCAAGAAACACACATTTGAGGGCACGAACATCAAGTTTAGTGACCTATGGCCTGGTGTTACGCACATAGCATACGCAACCAAAGATTTTAAGGGGCAGGGAGTGCCCACGCAACATAGGAGTTAATACAGACAACGGAGAAAACCCACCTAAGACAGTAGATGACATACGATTAATAAGATAATAGGCCGTAAGAACAGCCTCACTCCAAAAATAATGAGGAACATGCATATGACACAGAAGAGCACAGGCTGTTTCCAAAATATGTTTATTTTTTCGCTCAGCCACCCCATTCTATTCGGGAGTATTAGGACATGACGTTTGATGAGAAATACCATGACTCACTATAAACTCCGTCATGGCAGTAGATAGATACTCCCCCTCATTATCACTACGCAAGACCCCAACACAGGTACCAAATTGGATTTGCACAGTCATACAAAATTGAGTAAACACAGATAAAATCTCAGATTTATTTATCATTAAATATAGAAATGTGGCACAAGAATAATCATCTACAAAGCTCACAAAATAGCAGAAACCAAATAAAAAGATGACCGGATTAGGTCTCCAGACATCAGAATGGACTAATTGAAAGGGAGCAGAAGCTTTTTTATTGACTCGAAACTGAAAAGGCACGTGTAGGTGCTTGGAAAACGACATGACTCGCACTCAATGGCAGACACAGACTTTAAATTAAGGTACAGAATTTTAAGACTTGACAAACCAGGGTCCCCAAGACGACAATGAATATCAAGGGCAGAAGACGACAAGCCAGGATATGCCTGGGCAGGAGCAGCATCGAGCAGGTACAACTCCCTAGAGACCCGTCCTTTACTGATAATCATCTTCGTCGTAAGATCCTAAAAAATACATGAGTCAGGAAAAAATGTCACGGTGCAACTCAAATAAGTAGTAATCTGACTAATGGATAATAGATTAAAGGGATTAGCAGGAGTATGCAAGGCATTGTGTAAAGAGAGGGTAGGAGTTGGTGTTGCAACACCACAACCCTCAACAGTTAAGGAGGATCCATTAGTCACCAAAACACCAGCATGACCAAGAGTCAGCTTATAATCTGATAGAATACCTGATGATCCAGCTATGTGAGCAGAAGCGCCAAAATCAATAATCCAAGTGTGAGGGGTAGCCACACATGCAGTAGGATTACCTGCAAAGGTAGCCACTGGTACCTCAGAAGAGCTCATACTCTATCCAATCTGACCATACATATACTGATCATATTATGCAGTAGTTATCTCAACAACTCGTCTGGTCGAGGTGGGTGCCCCTTGTGGACTGGGCTGGATATAGTCCTGTTGGCTGAAATCAGATGTGGCATTTGCCACCAGTGGGGACTTCCCATGAAGCTTGTAACATTTACTGCGAATGTCCCCGAATCCCGCAATAGTGGCACATACGGGTTTCACGACCACCATCACGACCTCCTCCACGACCAGACTTGCTACCACTACCATGACCGCGGTCTCGACCGCTGCGGCTACCCTGGACACCCACCAAAGCAGACTGATTAGAGATCTCAACAGGAGATGTACCAGTACTACGAGACTCATCCCAACGAGACGCCTGACTCACACGACGAAATGTCTCGAAGAGAGTGGGAATATCTGCTCCAGTAAGGATTTGAGAACGCGCTAAGTCAAACTCGGAGTCCAAACTGGCTAAGAAGCACACCACCAAAAGCTACTACCTCTGCTGCTAAAACTGAGACAGCTGATTCGTGAACGGAAGAAGACGATCAAACTCGTTAGCCAAAATCTTAAATTGCACAAAGTGATCCTGAAGAGGCTTTCCGGACTGCTGGGACTGAAAGAAGCCTTTCATGACATCATATAGGCAGACGAGATCATTAGTGGAGGAATAGATTGATTCCAACGAGGACCAAATCTCTTGCACAGTATCAGTATTGGCCACCAAAGCCTGAACGGAAGGATCCATCGAGTTGAGCAACTGACTGAATATCCGGGCATCATCCCGGGTCCAAGTCCGGAAGGTTGCTGAAGTCTGTGATGGAGGGTCATTAAACAGTTGAAAATCGAGCTCCATGCCTTGAAGCGACTTATTAACACTTTTCTTCCATAAAGCATAGCCATTTGCGCCATCAAGTTTCCGATCAACCAACTGTGTAGATGATGAGAACACCTCTGTGGTACGTTATCATCCAGCTTCAACCTGGAATTCGCGGGTCACAGAATACTCTGACATCCTTGTTCACCAACAAGGGAACTAAAAATACCACGAAATACACGTCTCAATCCACACGGAGGTACGAGAAAGCACCACACCAGACCCTCATAGCATCCTTGAACCAGCAAACATCACTGTGAGAGAAAGAGAACCTGGCCGCACTGGTTAGAGATCTGTCGGAGGGCTAGGAGTGAGCGGCAAGGCTCAGAAGGAGCCTACAAAGGTCGGTAAGGGCCTAGAGTGGCCGCCGAAGCTCCTAGGATGGTTGATGGTGGTTGACGTCACCCTTGGAGGGGCTAATGAGGGTTGGCAACCTCCCTGGTCGCGCCGACTATGGACGATGACACCCCTGGAGGGGCTAACGAGGATCGGCGAATCCTCTGGAAGGACCGACAAGGGTCGGCGATGCTTGCTAGAGACTCGACAAAGGTCGGCGCAGGCTTTGGAGTCGCAGACAAGGGTTGATGGCGGTCGGCGCAGGCTTCTGGAGAGCCGACGGTGGTCTGACAGTCGGATTATGGTGGTTGGCGGCTAGGGTTAGGGTTTTGCAACTGGTGGTAGTTAGGGTTTCGTGGTGGCTAGAGTTTCATGACTCTGATACCATGTTAAAATAGAAGAGAAAAAAAATACGAAAAAGCGTGTATTCTCATTGTGAGACGTGCACATGTATTTATTAAGTAATGAGAGCATACAGCAAATACTGTCAGCATCCCCACAGGATATTATTAATACTTAATATATTAATACTAAATATATTTAACAGCTAAGGGTTGCCTCCGTCTATTTATAGGATGAAGTGGAAAGGAGTGCATCAATATCCTATTACTTAGGCAAGGAAGGGGCGCAAGGTGTTGGCTATTTTGCTTCGAAGGAGGTCCAACACTAGGAGATAACAGAGTTGATCGCTCATAGAGAGGCATGGGTTGTCTAGTATTAGGACTGGGTATGACTCAAATGAGATGGAATATAGTTGCTTCGGGGTGCTTCAAGGTCAATTATTACTACTTTTCAGTAGCGGGCCATTTGGGGCTATGTGCTCCCTCGAAGGTAGCCATTTTCCATGTGCAAGCAGAATGGAAAGTCAGTGAATCATTTGCTTATCCATTGCCTAGTTGCTTGGAAGCTGTGGGCTTAAGTCTATATTGGTTTGGTATGAATTGGTTTTTTGCAGCAGGGGTGAGGGATCTCTTTCATTGTTGGAATTGAGTGGGAAAGAGGAGGAAGTTAGTAGCTTTCGGTTCCACTTAATATGGATTATTGGGCCGGTGAGAAACCATCGACATTCTGGGGGCATGGAGAATCATTTGTATGGGTTCAATTATATGTTCCTCAGTCTTCTATATAGCTGAGAGTCTGGAGTGTGTACTCCCAGTTTTGACCAAATACTAGATTTTCTAGAGCTTTTTGATACACAGGGTATATGGGGCTTTTTTTTCTTTTTTTCAATCTGTATGGATGTCTTTTTTTATTCGGCTGGCATTCCCTTAATGCTTTCTTGTAAAATATAATTACACTAGTCACACACAGCTTCCTTGCTTTCCTCAATTTCTATGATCTACTTGATTCAGATGAAGTCGATCTGTTTCATAATTGTTGCATTCAATTTTAGCTAATAAACAAGACAATATAACAAGTTTTACTCATGTGATATTTAGGGTTTGAAGAATGCACTAGCCTCTGGTGCTTATAAAGATGAAGAGGATTCAGAGGGGAGGGTAGCATTGCATTTTGCATGTGGATATGGTGAGGTATGATAGCCTCTTGAAGTGAGATCTTTCATATTTTTCTCATATGAATTTCTCTCTTGTCTGTGCTTTTTATATTATTGGGCGAAGGATTATTCTCAACTACTTGGGTGTGCTTGCTGACTTGGGCTCATTATGATTATTTACTTTATTTATTAAAAATAACAGAAAACAGGATAGTTTGTTCATTTTGCAGACTGCCAGTGAGACTAACTCTTGTTAGTCCTACCCTTGAAGTGTTGCACGTTTTTTCCACTTTCTTATCAAAATTGCTATAATTAATTAGGCTCTGATGCATGCACAACACATATACTGGCTTTGGAACTCCTGTCAACAAATTGGTCTTAGCTTTTAAAATAAGCTTTGCTGCTTTGGGCTTTATTCTTCTCCTGTCAATATTCAACGGTGTGATTGGGTTTAAATTTAGATATGTTTACAGAGAGAAAGAGGAAGGATCATCCTTAAGCAATCACATACATTGGAGAGAATGATTTATAGTGGAAAAATCCACTGCGAAGCAATCCACTAGCTATGCAAATCAAGTTACAACTAGGGATAGAGGGGCTTTAGTCTTAGATAATGCTCAGAGGGCATCTACCTTGTGTTTCTGGGATACTGGGTTGAGGAGGGAGGTGTGGGATTGGGAATTGGACCAACTATTAATCCTTCTTGGGGTTTTGTATGATCAAAGTGGAGTGGAAAGGGGTGGATTCAGTTAGATGGAGAGGGGACTGCAATGGGAAATTCAATGTCAAGCCTTTCAATAGTACAAGGTCATCCTTTCCGTGAAAATGTGTCTAGAAGGTGAGAGCTTCCTGAACGGTGGCATTCTTTGGCTAGTCTGCTATGCATGGGGAGATTTTGACTATTGATAACTTGATGCGAATGGGACATGTGTTAACTAATTGATGTTGCCAATGTAAGAAAATAAAGAGTTTGTTACATGCTTATTCCCTATGAGTTTGGTAGAGAGCTGTGGGGCGTTGTTATACTGATTTTTTAGTGGATTAGATTTTCAAGGAGGAGGTGTCTAACTTTGTGTTGGGGTGGAGGGGCATAGTTTCGAGTAGGAAGAGGAGGGCGAGGATTTTGGTCCCATTGTGTCTGATGTGGTTGTTATAGATGGAACGAATAGAAGATTGTTTCTTACATGCTTATTCATATTCCATCTCAAACTCGGATTAACAAGAGTGCCCTTGAACTGCAGATCTATCATGCCTGGTTGAACAAGAGACAAGGCATATAAGAGCAATAAACAGTACAAGAAAAGAAATGAATTCTCCTGCCAACGAGAAAGAAAAAGAAAAAGGAAAAAAATGGGAAGAGTGGAAGAAGAGATTAAAGATAGTCACTTCAGTCCATAGATAGTATAGTGCATACAGATTCTTCTTTTATTTTTCCTTTTGGGTAAGAAACGCAGGCTGTTGGTGGGGCTGTGCCCGTTCTCCTTATTCTTCCACTTTACTACCGGAATAAGGAACCTTACAATTCACCCTACCTGTCGATGAAAAAATAGGATTTTGTTTTAGTGCTTTTTGGAGTGAATTCGGTTTTCAAGGAGGTGTCTAATGTTGTTTTGGGGTGGAGGGGCATAGTTTCGAGGAGGAGGAGGAGGGCGAGGATTTTGGTCCTGCTGTGTTTGATGTGGTTTTAATGGATGGAACGAATAGAAGATCTTTTGATGGGGTTGAGTCGTTGTGTCATTTATAATTATACTATTGATTGGCTAACCAGGGAGGTTTGTCAATTCATTATATGGTTGACTTTATAGAGTATTTGTTCGTGTGACATTTATTGTTTTAGGGATTTTTGTAGTATCCCTTTTAATTTTGTGGGAGTTCACTCGTTGTGTGGAATAAGTTGTCCCTCTTCGTCGATGGCATTCCCCTGATGCCCTTCTATAAATTTTTTACTGATGCCCTTCTATATAATCTTTTTACTCAACACAAAATGGGTAATTTGCAGTAACTTTCCTTGAGGATTGAGCTTATTACAACGAAGTCCACGATTTTGGCATAATTATACAATCCTCTCCTCCACTATCGGTGATTTTACCATAGTTAACATATATGATTAAATGGCATGGTTCTTCTTCTTCTTGAGTTACAAGCTGACTTAATTATCCTCATAACTTATTAATCTCTCTTTCTCTTCCCTTCTTCAAGTCATCAAGACCACGGTGCCCAATGACAAAATCACAATGGGCTCCAGCTACCTCCACCAATCAACTGGCTCCTCCACTCACCGATACCCATTGTAGCCACTGCCAACCAACTCTATAAACCCACCACCACCATCACAGCCAACTCCAGTCACTCGCATCCATCTAAAACACCACCAATCTCCACCACATCACAGCCACCTTTTACCATATTACTGCCATCCATCACCAGTTACATATATAACAACCCATCACCAGTTATACCTGTCCACAACCCGCACCACCATCGCACGACCCTCATTCCTTCCATCGCAAAACACTACAACAATTGCCTCTCTCGCACCACTCAAGCCACCACCACCATCCGTTGCTCCCATTATCATACCACTGCATCTTCTCATCTCTTCCCCCTTTCTCTTTTTATAACAACTAATAGAAAAACCAAGCAAAGCAGCCTGCAACCATCCACCAGCATGCGCTCCACCCATCCCCTCGCCCAACCCCTTTTGTATCATCCTATTTCTCTATAACTCCACTCACCGCCATCGAGCCACCCTCGTGCAGCCATCAAGAGACCCCATTGCGCCACCATTGCTAGACCCAATGCTGCCAACGTTGAGTATCAAAGTTGTCATTAGATCTCATCGCGTCTTTCCCATTCCAACTACTATGTTGCGCCTAGCCCAATAACCCCATCGTGCGCGCCCACAACTCCACTCTTTGCCTTTTCGCAACAAGCACTTTCCACTGTCATGGCACCGTCTACACCCCATTCTCAGTCGCGTTTTCTATTAGGCGTGTAGTGCTTGGTTATTTTGGGGGGGTTTCATCCCAGGACCCGACCTCTTTCAAAGGCAAATAGATTTTTTGTGATTTTTTGACTCTTTTTTGGCTTCTGGCCCGTTTGTGGGTCTTTATATTTATTACTTCTTATATGATTTTTTTACCCGTTTATTATATCACCTCTTCTCATATTGAAATATACCCTTGAAAATAACATTGCAAGATGTTCATATTAGCCCTCCATATCTAACCTAGACCGTAACTTCGTGGGTGCAATATTAGTTTTGGGTGAACCATATAAATCGTGTCTTCTTTGTGTGATTGCGCTATTCTTTCTCGTTGTTGTTTTTTATTTTTTGCCATAAGATTTTCTCCATCCGTTGCATCACTCCTTTCTCCCACTGCCAGCATCCCTTTTCTTCCAAATTGGGCCACTACCATTGTCGATGATGTCGAGAATGCAACACAAATGTCATCGACGTTTGGGCTACGATAGCTATTGATGACATTGTGGAACATCTCCCATGGGTGGAGGCCCACAATAGTAGTGGTGGATTGGATAGTAGTGGTGGCTCGGTGGTAGAGGTTCAGATAAGTGTTATGGTGGAAGGTGGTGGTGGAGAGAGAGAATTGAAGATATCAAGTATGAGAATAGAATCATAGAGAGCAGAGAGGGTTTAATGGTCCGTGATGAGTTGGTAGGTGGATATGAGGTATGGTTTTAAATATCGTCGATATCGTTACGTATCGGCCGTTACGTAATGGTATCTCAAGTCTTTGATTCGGATACGCACTATAGTATCGGAGTTATAGAAAATCCCTATAGTATCGACCGAGATGGCCGATACGTATCGCGCATCAATGCCGTATTGGCCGATATTCTTGATACGTGACCCGAGACAACTTAACTATTTGGCTTTGCTTTTTTCGCTAGAACTCTATTTTTTTTTTTCCAAATTTGGGTGTCAAAATGTTAATTAAAAACACTTATAAATGTTTAATTTGTAATAAATAAATCTATGATATGCTTATCAATGAGTTTACATCATTTGTTACCGCTAGATAAAAAATCACGAGCGTGGTTACCAATTCCCGTTGCAAACTGACCGATTATCCCGATACCTATTACGCGCGACCACAACCGTTACTCTACTGCGATTTAAAACCCTGATATGAGGAGAGAGATGTGAAGTGGGTATGAGGAGAGATGTGAATTGGGTTTGTTAGAGAGATTAAGAAGACAAGATCTTTTTGGTTGTAAAAGAATATTACTCAAAAAATGAAAAATGGTGTTTAGGTGAGCGTGCAAAAGAATACATGCATAAATAATGGCATGAGAGGCATGTTATTGTAAATATGATGGCATCCTCATTTCTCATCCATGTTAACTAACGGAACACTAACGTCTTTGGGTAGAGTGTTATGTAAATTTAAACGTTAAGGGAACACGGAGTATTTATGCCAAAGTTGTATTGTTCGTTGTAATAACCTCAAGCCTCCGGGGAAGTTGATGTAATTTACTCCCTCCTCCCTCCCCCCACAAGAAACAAAAGCAGTCAAGATATAACTATATACAGGTTAACAGAAAACCTAGACTCAATAGGAATGAAACACTTTATGAAATCATATTTTGTCATGCCTCCAGCTCCGAATTTCGTGGCGTGGCAGTCCAACTCATAGTTTTAAGGTTAAGGTCCCATACCTAATGGAAAGATGCTAAGTGGAAAAACTCAAGGTCAAAGGAGATGAGCAACAAATCCAAGGATGAGAGCATAGCCGACCCAAGGACACGTCACTATCTGAGAATCGTCAAGGATGACTCAATATGGTCAACATATGAAACCAAATTCCGAACACCATGCTTGAACAGAGAAGCCACACAATTGCATCATGAGTTTTGAAGACCCGAGACCAAGAAGTTCAAAAGGTGAAAGTTCGGATATTAGGCCCAAAGTCCAACGAAATTGATGAAAAGGTCAAATGGTGATCAAAAGTTGGGTTTCCAATTAAATTAGACCAAAATGGTGAAAGAAATCAAAGGAAATCTGACATGTCTTATACTATTTTGGTTATATTTCTCTCTACATATGAGTTTTTTATATGAAACCAAAACCATTGGTTACTAGACTTCTGAAACTTCAATTTGGACACAAATTTGACCCCATTTAGAGCCCATACGAGGGAATTATGCTCGTCTGAAATTAGGCGTCGCTTGCAAAAAAATGATCGCTCAAGCGCACAGAATGCTAGGGGCTCCCAAACCTTCTTTAAATCACCGCTCGAGCAATCCGAATCCCTAGTCCCTAGAAGGCCCCAAGAGCTGATGAAGAGTGAAAATTATAAGCTCTGTATAGTGCTTTTCTCCAACTCTCATAGTATAATCATACCTTTCAGAATGATCAATAATGTTAGACTTATGCTTGGCTGCTTTGTCTTCTTGTCCCCTCCTTTCTTGAACTGCTGTTGCAATTATACGAATAATAGCCCCTTAAATCGGGTTAATAGAACTATGAAAAAGCACTATTTGATTCACAAACAAAAGGGAATTGGTTATATCCTTGCAAAGACAATCCAACCTGTTCACTCAATTAACATAGATTACATTGATGTGGGTTTTCCTAAAAATCAACCAAAAAAGGTACCCACGGCAAAACCCCAAGATGAATGTCAAATTTAATTGAGAATTTTTTCATTTGGAAACGAGAAATTGATGCCCAGAGTGACCACCATCCAAGAGATTGCATGGTTTTGCTCCAAGCTTTCTTAGCAAAATGCTTCACACTTCAGTCTTCAGAGCCCCTTTATCCCCACCTCCCCCGATTTTTACGCTAACAAATCCTCGACTGGTATCAGATTTTGAGCATGCTCTATTTCTTGTGCTACTAGGAATCGGAAATCAATAATCCTTTTTCCCCAGATGGAACTCCTTAATAAATCAAGAACTCAAAACAAATATTACATTTTACAAATGATACATCGCCCTAAATGGCTGCTGCAGAAAATGGGAGCCATTACATTTGATGTCATAGATATCAGTTTTGAATTGTTTTTCTTTTTCCCATTTGTGCGCGCGCGTGTGTTTGCACTTAAAGGAAATGTGACACCTTCCAATCAAAAAGAGTCGCCCTTTAGTGTTTTGGAATTTACAAGTGATTCTCAATAGCATAATGCATTTTCTGCAACACAAGCTTTCCCAGTCTGTTAGGCATTCTATAAGGCGCGAAGCTGATCTACTCCATACTTCATTGCAGGTGAAGTGTGCGCAAATCCTTCTTGAGGCCGGTGCGACAGTGGATGCTTTGGATAAGAATAAGAACACTGCACTTCATTATGCTGCTGGTTATGGCAGGAAAGAATGTGTTGCACTTCTACTGGAACATGGTGCCGCTGTGTAAGTATTCAACCTGTGTGGTCCACATTTGCATGCTGTCATGGCCTTTATTTTAATTGCTCAGTTTATACCCTTTTCTTTTCTCTCTCTTTTATTTCTGCAGCACTCTCCAGAATTTAGATGGCAAAACTCCCATTGACGTTGCCAAGTTGAACAACCAGCACGAGGTACTGAAGTTGCTAGAGAAAGATGCTTTCCTTTAAGACAAAAGGCTTGTTTAAATTTGTACGATTGGTCTCTTTTTCAGTTTAATGGGGGATTATTATGTTACATAAAAGTTGTTTTGAGGAGCGCATGTTATTGTCATCCAAGTTGGTGCTTGGTCTATCTTATGCTTGTTGCGGTCTGATTGCTGTATACCAGTATTTTTATTTTATTTTTGTCAAAGTTACATAAACAATCAAACTTAATTGGTGAATGTTTCTTGTGAGTATCATAAATCAATATGTTTTATTTATTTCAAAACATATTGGTAAATTATAGCAGTCAAGAATTGCTTTGTAAATTAATTTGTAAATTATTATTGAAGAAACAAGAATGGAGTTTTAAACCTTCGATGTATAATCTCACAAAACTCCAATTTTATATATAATCCAACGGTGGTTATTTTTTTTTATGTTCAATCAAGGGTTCAGATCATCTTTCAAACCCAAATCTCATTTCAACAGCTATTTTTTCCCTAATCTCTCTCTCTCTCTCGCTCTCCCTCAGTATTGCAAAGCAAGCCCCAGAACGTTAATGTTTGAAATATACAACCATAATTGAAGGAGTTCATAGTGATTGCAAACTATGAAAGTGATGAAATATAGGATGGTATTTTGGTGGCGAACGGGAGACGAACGGATCATGGGTCCAGACCATGCGTACGAAACACTCTCGACCATTGTGATTCAACTCATCCAAATGTGATTCACGGAGTTTAGTTTATGGCTTATTCTGTTTTGATAGGTCTTTCGTCCAATTCTGAGTACTCTATTTCCCGTCACTCTTTCCAATCTTTTTTTTATTAAAAAAAAAAAGGAAAAAATACCCAAACAAGAAAGAGAGGAAATTTCGGATTATACACCCAATTATGGGCGGAGCTACCTTAGGCCCAGATCCCAATGGGGGGAAATTGCCTCGTTGAATTTTAAGAATTACTTTTATCTTTAATATTTTTGTTTTTCAAAAAGATAGTTGTTTTGCCCCGCTAATAGTTTGATTTCTGCCCAATTAATCACCCAATATTGATTAAGGTTGGCTCATTATTTTCTAAATTTCTTATCAGTAGACACCTGTCTTTTTTATTTGTAAGTTTTTTTATTTTGTATCTATCTATATTTTATTAAACTTCTAAACTTATTTTGATAGTATTTTCTGTTAAAAAAAACGTTGTGCTGGATATATAAAAGATAAATAGAAAACAAAAAAAGGATAGGCGAGATATGAAGGAAAAGGAAAGAAAAACAAATTTTGTAAGGGTTGAGGAAAAAAACCAAAACTGTATGAATAGAAAACGAAACTGTATGAACAGAAAATAAAACTTACATAACTTTAAATTAAAAATAGTAGAAGAATTACGAGTTCAAACATCTGCCAATTAGGATTACTTAGTCTTTTGCACACACAAAAAAAAACACTACAATCAACATACTTAGTGAACCAAACAGTGCTCGAACTTTCTTTCTTACTAACTATAGAATGTAGAATGGAGATAATCGAAGAAAAAAAGTAAGTGATTGAGGAAAGACCCGAGGGGTTTATTTATTGTTAATGAAGACCCTTCATGACATGTTCAAACAATAATTTTAAATAAGTACTTAAGTATTTGTTCGTACTTGAGTCCAAACCGAACTTAACCTGATCGGACAGGTGATACTTAGTTGGGTTAGGCCATATGCCAAGCTCATATTTGAGTAGGTATATATCTTTCAAGTTCTTTTTAAAGTTTCAATATGAGATAAGATATACTATTTTCATTTTACCATATTTAATTATATGATTTTAAAAGTAATTATTTCATTCAATATTAAATAATTTTGACCAACCAAATATATATTATTAATGTACTTACACCATTGAATACAAAACCACAATGACCATCACTTCAAAATTGGCAAAAAAATAAAGTTGTTAAAACCATTTTTACTAAGATTTTCTATTTTTTTTAGTTTATATATTTATTTTTTATTAGTTTTTAAAATAAAACTAATCTAGATTGTAGATAGTGTAAGGTTGTTTGAATTGTCATTATTTGGTCCCCATTGAAAAAGATGTCTGGCTCCACACTCAATGCAGCAAAAGTTGTGGTTGGGCCACCGCAAAATGTATCGTAATTTGCACCGCATCCATGTGCAGCTATGCTTTTCACTTTCAGGGGTGGAGCTACCTAACCACCAGTGGGGCATAGACGACCCCCCCTAAATTTTTTAAAATTTCATTATTATTTTTATATATTTATTATATTTTATTTAAAAACGAAGATAATATAATAACAACTAAAATTTGTATTCCTGTTAAAAATGTAAAAGTATTTTAGTACTTTTGTATTTTATATTTCCCTCCTATTATTATATTTTTGTCTACACTAAAAATATAAAAATACCTCTAATATGCTAATTTTTTTGTATTTTTTTACTTTTTGTATTTTGTTGTGACCCTATAAAATTATATAATACCCTTAAGTATATAAATAAAAAATAATAAAATTAATTTCTCATTTTTCTACTTTATTTTTTCTCTCTTCTATTTTTCTTGAGCTCAAAGTTAAACCAATCCTGATCAATTATATATTTATATTTTAAATTATTATAAATATTTAAATTTTAGATATTTTGTAAAAATATGTATTTAATTTTTTGTACTTAATGATGAATGTTTAATTTTTATATTTATTAATTATAAAAAAATTTCTCGTTATACTTAAAATTGTATCCCATTGTCTTAATTTCCTGAATTCGTCAATTATTTATCATATGCCTCTCAAGTGTTACTCTAATGCAAGGCACAATAAATATTAAATTACAAAAGTAGAGATGTATGTTGGATTTGGTAAAAATGTATGCAATTGTAATAGTTACTATTCATAAGAGACATGGTCAAGGCGTGACTTGAGAACGAATTACTAGCGTTATCATGTAGATTGTAAATATGATGATTGCCATTGAATGGTCAGACCTATTATCATATACCTTATAGATCACTTACATCAATATCAACATTCCTCACTTGTCATGTTCGTCAGTGGGTCTTCTAACCTAATCGCTGAGTAAATACAATTTCCACCTAATTAAATGAAAAGTTACGTTAACATCAACATTACTGCCACTTTGGTACGTTTCATACATTATTTGACATAAAGTAGCCACGTATTCCAGTCTCCTCAAAAAGAATGTTGAATCTAATATTATTAGATTTAGTACGTACATCATATTACATTGGCCAAGTACAACTGGTTACATGTCATATCCATATCCATCTTTCATGGCCTGTTGAGGCATGCCCACCTATCATGCCCTGTTTGTTGACAAACACCACAATAATTTGTCATTCGTTGTCTTGGCATGCCCATCTCATTATAGATGTAGCTACTCTATGGACGACCTAGCTTTGCAGGAAAGTATGGCTCTGTCCAATAATCATCGTGTGCCAGTGGTTGTAACATGCCAAATTCGTTAAGTATGTTGCTAGTGAATATTCAAGTACAACCAGGAGGAAGGGATCTACCCCCCGCTCTGCAGTAACTACAAGCATCTACGAGCATAAGTAGTGGTAAATTGTGTATTTTTTGCAGTCACAAGTTCTATTGTGTATCTTAACAACGTGACGGTTTCATCATCTTCTTTGGTGAACTCTTATTACTATTTCAAACACTCCTCGACTTCTATTAGTTAAAGGTAATTGACATATAAATTATACCATTATAACTCTATATGTATCCAACAATGTCAAAAAATTAGAATTTACCTATCAAATGGTGCGATCAAATGTGTAATAGCCACCGCTGGGCTGTGTAGGATCATATCTTGAACCATACTCGGATAGATTTTATTGTGTCTGTAGTCATTGTCAGCTCCAGTACTCTTCTTATATAAATACTTGACCAGTTATTGGAAAATTGACTTCACACTAGTTGTTACGAGCATATTACGAGCACCTTTCAATACATCGTTGTACGCTTTGGCATGATTAGTGGATGTTACCCCATAACATGGCCACCATCATGGGCAAGAATCCATTTTACATGGTCTATGTAGTGCAACCAATTGAAAGCTTTGACATTCAAATTTTTAATCTCCTTCATCTTACGTTGAACTTCTGCACTTAATGTTTTGTGACAGCGGTTCAAACTAACGATTTATTTGTAATTTTTTATTTTTTATTTTTTATTTAAATTGCATAGTTTATATTCAATAATTAAACGTTAAATTTTTTTATATTTTTCTCTTAAAACTAACTAACATTGGATGAAAGCAGGCTATATAGAAAATATTTTTTTCTTTCTATGGGAGGCACACGCTTTAATATTGGGATGGAATAGAGAAACTTGATGAATGCAACGAGATGGTTGTTGATTTTGATTCTGAGGTTAAATTGTTTTTAGAGCATTTTTTAGGTTGATTAGTAGTTATTGAGGTCAAATAAATGTCATATTTTATCATGCATATGAACTTGGTCAAGAATTAGTTGAATTCATATGAACATTTTTTATTGAACTAGGCACGTGTCATGCCTAGTTCAATCTAATTCTTCACTTTTTCAGTTGTTAAGAAAATAAAATAAAAAAAGGAACTCAAACCACAGAGAAAGCAAACAAAATGGAGAGCCAAAACTGCAAGCCTTACCTACCCATATACACAAACCCTCAGCCCTTCTCCTCTGCCAGAATCCTCAACCCTACCCCTCCGCCCAAAACTCTCAACCCTCACACAACCGGCCAGATGCAAACCCTCACCCATAATCCTCTCCCTCGCCCTTTCCATTGGAAACCAAGGGACCAAACAAAAAAAAACACAAAATGGTACATTTGTAGATTTTACTATTTTCGCAGCATACATTGACAAAAATTAATAACCTACAATGTAGTGGAACATATCTTAATAAAATATGAGAGCTGGGAGGGAGGGAGAGACAGCGAGAGAGAGAAAGAGATGGCGAGCTCTCTTCGTGTTGCAAAGGAGATCGTTAGGAGAGAAAGACTAATTTGAGTTCTGCGAGTGAAGAGGAAAAGAAAGGTTTAAAATTATATAATGTTAAAAATGTTGTTAATGACCACACATTTTCAAATGGAAAAATATTTTTGTTAAACACATTTTACTTGTTAAAAACAAAATCAATCTTATAATACCCGCTTTACATTTAACATAAAAATTCTAAACGGAAAGCGCGTTTACTAATAACGTTTTAAGTATAAATTTGCAAAACATTTTTAGAAACAACGTTTTTCATATAAATCATTAAAAAAAATTTAAGTTTCAGTGTAAGATCATTAATACCTCGATTAAGTGGATTCGAGCAGGTGTTGCTCCCGGCTTGATGGACTGAAACCATCCTTTTGGTCTCTAAGATCTTAAAGGTCAAGAGCAAATACTGAACATTAGTGGGATATTACATTAGTGGGATATTAGCCGACTACTCTTCTATTCCTAAGTTTGTCCTAATATTTCAATAATAGGCGATTGATAAAGTCTAATTTTTCCTTTCATGTTACGGGAATGCCATAGTTATTATATAAGAGTGCCATTAAGTTGAATCCCTCACATCTCGCTTAAGGATTTTTCGTATCTTAAATAACTCGTTTGGCCCACTAATTGTGAAAGCATGTCCTTAATGGAATGAGAAGATTGTAGTGTTTAGTTATATGACCAGCACGAGACGACCGAGTGAGCTCCATGGTCAGGCATTTAGTTAGGCCTATCCCTATCACTTGTCCTCCATTCCCTATCACTTGGGAATGACATTCTGCTCAGCCATCACTAGTATTTATTTCTGGCAGCGGCGCAGCAACTGAGGCGCCGAAATTTTGAATGTTTGGCCTTTCAAATGTCATGTAACGGCTATTAGTTACACATGGCACGATCTTAGCGGCCCTTACTTGCATGTTCAATGGTTCTCGTTCTGCATCTCAATAGCCGTTGGATGGCATCATTTCAGTGCATCTTCTCTGTCAGTTCTTCCTTACATATAAATGCTATTTTTTTAACTGATTTATTTCCCAGTAGATTTCTACCATTGCAGTTTCGTTAATTTCGGACTTTCACAATTTTCTGAGTAAGTTTTTTTCTTCTTTTTTCCTTCTGCTAGCTTTCTCCCAACTTGTTTTTGTAATTCTGGCTGCTATCAGTCCACCTGGCTCCTTCTCCCCTACCCTTTTTGAATTGCATATCTTTCATTTTACGCTTTCATAGTTGTCCCCCGCCCATAGGCTTGTTTGTCGGGGGTACCTCTTACTTTAAGGAGGTCTATTTGAAGATGTTCAAATTTACTAAGTTTATACTCGCAGTCATAAAGATGGGAACTGAGAGTTTTCCTCAAGAGCTGAAGTCGGGCTTCGACTCTGAAGGGACCTTTTCTCTCTCCCTCTCCTCTTCTAGGGAAAGCGGGGGAGAAACATCTAGCCCCATCCCTAAACACTTAGCTAGTTCTTCAAGAAGCCTCGTCGTTGAATCAGTAGCTTCTACAACCAGAGTTTCTAATCTCGAGCGTTTGCATGAGAAATTTCTTATACCAAGTACTATTCGTCTTAGAAAGCCAACATCTGGGGAAAGAGCTTGTTCTTTTTTGGATGGGGGAAGTGTGTTTGCATCTCGGTCGATTTACGTTTGCCATTCCCTCGGATCGTTCAAGAGTTGCTAGCATTCCTTGGCCTGTTACCCTGTCAGCTTCTTCTAAATGCTTTGCACATTCTTTTTGGGTGTATAATCTTGTGGGAGGAATCTTGTGGGGGGAAAATCACTTGACAGGGGAGGAGTTTCTCTATTGCTATAGGTATAAGGAGAAACAACTTGGGTGGTATTTCTTTCAATCTCGGTCTGAGGACCGAGCACTCATTCAGGGGTGCCTATCTTCAACAAGCATTGGAAGGGCAAGTTTTTCTTTCTTTCTGGTGAAGGGTGGGAAATCCAGGACTAGGAGGAGCTGGGTCCCAATGTTCCCAAAATTCAAAGAGTCTGGGGCGACCCCCAGTCAGACAGCATCATTGCCGGGCCTCATCTTGATTCTGTGGCAAAAGACCGAGTGGACGTTGCTAAGGATTTTCAAGATCGAACCTACAATTACTTAGTGACAGGCGAGAAGCTCAGTACCTATCTACTGGGCCCTCTCATTCCTTGTGAGATTTGTTATCTTTGCTATGATTTTATGTTTCCTTGTTTTCGTTTTATCTTCTTAGCTTATGTTCTTTATGATTTGTCTGTTGCCCCTCTTTTTTGTTACATAAATGTCAAAGAAAGTCGATGAGGCTGAATGGCGAAGATTCGGGCTCGGGCTTCCAGCAAAACTGAGCCACCTACCCTGAAGAAGCCTTGATTCCTTACGAAAGGGAGAGGGCCATCTTCTCTGACCTTGAGAGATTCCCCATCTTCATCTAAGAAAGACGTCGTCGATTTTTTAGGCCACCACTGCGACTTACGAGCCTGTTGTTCAGTCGGAGGATCTGCCAAGCCCTCCCATTGCCGCTACTCCAGTATTATCTCTTCCTTCCTCTTCTACACCTTCTCCCAGGGATATCCTAAATAGTTTCAAGGCTGCCCTGGTGAAAATGTAGCAATTCATCAGGGAGGACTTCGAAGTCCTTAACTCAGTCCCCACCAGTCAGATTGCCAGGGACCTCTTACTTGATCTCACTCGGGTAAGTCTCTCCTCATCTTGGAGTCTTTTAGTTCTTTCATTTTCCATCTTTGGTCTTATACTCTCAACTTTTTGGCAAGTGTGTTCGGGCAAGTCACCTTTCCCAGTGTTGTCATCAATGCGAGATGCACATTTGTACTGCTGCGACCCTAACGACCTCCTTGAAAGACAAACGGGCCAGGCTCTCTCAAGATCTTGAGCAGCTGAAGAAAGAACTGTCAACTTTTTGGCAAGTCTCTCCTCATCTTGGAGTCTTTTAGTTCTTTCATTTTCCATCTTTGGTCTTATACTCTCAACTTTTTGGCAAGTGTGTTCGGGCAAGTCACCTTTCCCAGTGTTGTCATCAATGCGAGATGCACATTTGTACTGCTGCGACCCTAACGACCTCCTTGAAAGACAAACGGGCCAGGCTCTCTCAAGATCTTGAGCAGCTGAAGAAAGAACTGTCCGAGAAGGGTGCTCGGTTGGCTGAGGCTGAGGAAAAATCTTCACTAGCTGAGAAGAAGAGGATTGCCAACCTGGAGTCCCAAGTAGTTACTGCCAAGAGGTTGGAGGTATTATTAAGTCAGGCAAAGGTTCTGGAACTTACTACTCAGCTCGGGACAGCTAAAGGTCCTGCTGTTGAAAGATTCAAAGTTTTTGAGGAATACGGCGCTGAGATAGCCCAGTACTACCTCAGCAGCTTCGAGAAGATGACGGCACGTAGTGGAGCCGCATTCAAGAATCTTGACTTTTTCTCATTCCTTCTTGAGGACGAGGACCCCGAGAGCCCTCTTGCGTGAGTATAAGAGGCTTTTGTAACTTATGTTTTCTTTTTGTAAGTTCAGAAAATATTTTGGTGTTTGTTTAGGTGTAGCTTTTAAAACTCTTCTTTCTCTTGACTGTTGGGCCGTTGTTTTGGCAAAGTATATCGGTATTTGTTTTACAAGATGTTAAGTGTTTTGATCCGGTTGCTTTCTATTTCCTGATGAATGCTTAGTGTTTTGATATGGTTGCTTTGTATTTCAAGTTTCCTGTAACCTTTATAATGAATTGCATGTATGATTAGTAACTCCCGTATCTACACACACCAGATATCGATAGATAACATCGCTAAATATATTTTCACAACTAATAAATAAAAATTACCCTCATTGTTCAGTTTGCTGAGATAAACTAGACATTAGTTTTTCTAGTGCTGGGACTGGTTACATTGAAAATATCTGTCTTTTAGCTTTTTCACACAAATCCGTGGTCCACTACCTATCTTGAAAATCGTACTACCCTATTTCTAAATATTTTTCTTCTTTTTGCCTTTCAATTTAGAGAAAGAATCCTTTTCAGAAATAAATACATTTCTTGGTATCTTAAGAATACCCTCGACAGTTAAAGGTATATCCATATTCTTTTTTTAGTTTACATAATTTGATCCCGTAAATTTTTTTAGCATAATCGAGAGCGAATTAAAAGTCATTTTAATCATAAAAATCACATAATTAAAAATTATTAATTATGACGAGCAAAAGTTTTGAATTTTATTTTAAATTGGTTTCCTTTTTCACTTTTTTTAAAAAAATTCGCTAGCAGCTTGGTACCATGTGAACAGTATGCATCGATGGGAAAACTCTACTATCCATCGGTTGTCCAGACAAGTCAATTCCTATTAATTTTACTATCTAGACAACGTACCGTGTCAAGTAAAATTCAATATCTGACATAATTTCAGTCCTAATAAATAATAGCAGTAGCTCAGATGGAGGGCATAGTATTATTTACAGTTAAGTGTTAACAACCATCTAATCCCGAATCAATTGCTTCACAATAAACTCTTCAGATGGAGGATTGGTCTAAACTAACAATTATCTAAAATTATTCTTGAATGAGATTTGTACTGGCAACACCGCAATTAATTATATCCGATGGGGAGGAAGGCCTTACTGCCAACACGCAGAATTAATTACATTACATATGAACTAGTGATGAAAATCGCAAAATTTATCTCTGAATAAATCTTCTCCCTCACTTAATTTTCTAAAATATTTTTTAAGATTATAAAAATTATTTAATTAAAATAAATTTATTAATTTCAAAAAATCACACGATCCAAAAGATTTTAATTTTTTTAAACCATCTTTTTCATGTTTTAATGTGTAAAAAAAATTGGATGCACAATTTTTTCTTTTTCTTTACAACTAAGGTATTAAATAAAAGAATTTAAGTACGGTTTATTACACTTTTTTTTAAAAATAATAATTTATTAAAATTAAACCTTTTTTATTTAACTAATTAAAAAATTCGTAATTAATTTATATATTTTTTTCAAGATATTCGATTTATTAACAAATCATCTTAAACATGTTATTTTGTAAAAAATAAAATATATAAAGTTTTTTCATTTAATTAAAAAATTTTAAATTTATTTTTTTACAAAATATTAATTAAAACCGAATTTTCTTGAATTAATTAAATTAAACAGAAAGTATAAAATCAATAATTATTATCCACACAATTTATATAAATAACTAAATAAGATAAATATTGTTCAATTTTATGATCAATGTGAAACTCTATCGAGCTTTAAATTTCTGTATCTAAATAAGCTTTCAGTCTTTCAATCACTGTAAAAAACTGCTTATTCTTGTTAGAATTGAATAAGAAATCATCAATTCGCAGTGTTATAGATATGCAATACTTCTCGATCAAAACAAATCAAAAAACAGCCTTCGGAGCTGCCTCAAACAGCCACCACCACCGGCAACACTGCATCAGCCTTTTCTCGAGGTTTTTTCGACCTCTTTTCGAACTCTGTTTTCTTTCTATATTTTCTTAAAACTAGTTAACGAAATATAGTTCTTTTTTTTTGTAAAAATCCCAGTTCAAAAATATCAAGAAAAATGGCTTTCAATGGCCGTTGAACCACTTCTGCCGCTACTGCCGCGCTGCTTGTTGTGCTGCCAAATTTTTGAAGTCGTTCCGCCTTTATCCGAACTCCGTTTTAATTTTTCTTTTTAAAAAAAATAGCTTACGAAATATATTATTTTTTAAAAAAGTCCCTAATTCGAAAACAGCCATCAAAAACCTCCGAAGAAGTTGTCGCTGCCCACCTACGCCACCCCGACTTGTGCCGCCTGTTTTGACTTCTTTTCGTTGTTGATTTGGCTCACATTTTGCACTATTTTTTGCATCGATATCCAGCAATATGATTTCCTAAAGAACGCCTCAAAAACAGTCTCGAAAAACCTCAGAATCGAGCTCCAAACTGCCACGGACAGCCTGTTGTTCGTCGTCCTTATTGCCGCCTGTTTTGACTTGTTTTTGTCCAAGTTTTTACTATGTTTTTGGACTGATGTTTAGCCTATTTTACTGCTATTTGTGTTTAAAAAATTGCACAAAATTCAACCTAAAAAAGTTACAAATTTGAGCAAAAAATGACCCAAGAGCCGCCAGCCAAAGCCGTCGCTGGTGGACTGTTTTGCCGTCCCTTTTTGCTACGTTTTGGACTCATTTTGATGCTGTGTTAAATACACAAAATCTGTAAAAAAAAATTATAAGAAAAACCTATTTCAAAATCGTGCAAAAAACTATCGCGATTCGTGGCCTGAAACACCTGAAACCACCGCCGGAACCACTGGTTGTACCGCAGCACATTCTTCGTGTTCCTAATTCGAACATGTTCTTAAATATTTTAAAATATTTATAAATAATAATAAATACTTTTACATCAAAAACCTATGTTCCGAATGCTCGCATTCGAACTAAAAAAGTTTAAAATATCACGATCAACCTTCATGATTAAAAAAATAAATAATTATCATCCACACATTCTATCAAACATGAAAATAACGACGATCATAAAATCGAGATTAGAACACCTGCAAAACAAAGTTAGCACAATTCTAAATCTACCAAGTCACTTGATTAAACTATATTCATTAATCAAAATGACTCTGATACTAATTGTTGGAGGCAAACTGTCGAGATCATTTATTTGAATACAATTTTTTGATAAAAAGTTACTGGATGGGCAATCACCGAAACAGGTTCCAAATTAAATTTTTTTGATGTCGAACGATCACAATAAAAATCGTGCTCCCAAAATTAGATTCGGAATTATACTTTTTGAAATCTGGTAGATTAATTTCGGTTACTGAAACAACCACGAATGTGAATTCTTCGAGTTGAAGTCTCGATCAAGCGTTCTACTATATTCCTAATGTGAGTCATTAACGTAGAGTAGGTTACAATCCATCGTGAACTAATCACAATAGGGAATACGTGAAAACCCTAGCCTTGAAAGACGACTTATTATTTATGTTTAACGTAATCGCATATAATAGGGTTATAACAAGGATCAGTCGAGTAAATATGACTTGAATTTATAATGTAATTATGAAAATTTGCTTGCTCCTGAGGTAATTTCATAAAAACATAAATTATAATTCATACCACTAAAGAATCGTAATTTCACTCCCAGCCATATTTTCAAAATCGATTATTTAAGTTTCTGTTATTAAATGCTTAACTCATCTCCCCACATTAAGAATCTCGATATCCACCAATTAAATTTAATTACTGACAATTTAATTTAATCGATTTTTAAAAAAAAATTGAAGTCCTTTCGCTTAACTTATTTGCTGACCGGATAATTAAATCCATCTGTTAGATTTGACCCGGCCAAAACTTAGAAGCTTCTTTAAGAAGGTATCCTCTATCCCGAACAATCGGGACGTAAATTTTATCAATAATTAATATTCATCATATAATTTATACCGCTATCTAACTCACCATGACTATTGATCCACAAAAGATCGCACCCTCTAATAACTTTGGAGTGTGAATTAATTTATATAGTCAATATAAAATTAATTACTCCAATGTGGTCCTATTCAATACACACAAAGTGTATTAGCACAGAGAGTTGAAACAATAGACGACGCTATTATTTGTTCCCTGTAACCAATAGAGATCTATTAAAATTTTGTGTTACAGTCGTACTGATAGTTTGTCCAATTCCATCTAAACGGTGAACAAAAACTTATATTCTACGAGAACCTATAATATGGTCTTCTGTGTGTAAGCCGTACTTTATACACCAGATTAAATACTGTAAAGAATAAATAACAACAATGCAAAATATTAAATAAATAATATTGCATTCATTGCTCATTAAGATTATCAAAAAATAAAAAAATAATTTTATTAAAAATAAAATTAAATACTAAAACCAAATAAAATCTATAATTTTTAGTACACAGCTCTCACAAGAGGCATACCCCGAGAAGGTCAAGGCAATAATGGAAATGCTTCTTCTGCGAAATGTGAAAAAAGTTCAAAAGCTTAGAGACAGGATAGCAACGCTCAATCGGTTTGTCTCGAGAGCAACCAATCGATGCCTCACTTTTTTCAAAACATTGAAGAAAGCATTTGAATGGACCAAAGAATGTGCGTAGGCATTTAAAGAGCTTAGACAGTACCTCTCTACCCCTCTATTTCTATCTCGAACAAGCCCCGGAGAGGAGGTATCCCTCTATTTGGCAACTTCCTAGACTGCAATGAGTGCAGCCTTGGTTAGAGAAGACCCCAAGGGAGTGCAAAGGCTCGTGTATTACGTCATTCGAGCATATTGAGGCCCAATTTGCAGGCCCTAAAAAAGTTAGTTTGTGCATTAGTTACCTCAGCATGACAAATGCGCCCCTATTTCTAGGCCCATACAATAATAATACTAACCAACCAGCCCATGCTACAAGTAATGTAGAAGTCATATCTCTTGGGAAGTCTAGATAAATGGTCATTAGAGGTAGGGGAGTTCAACATAAAATGCCATCCTCGCTCGGCCATAAAGGGGCAAGCTCTAGTGGATTTCATAGCAGAATTCACAGGTCGAGCAAGTGAGAAAGACCAGGGGCTGGAACTACTGAGCAGCCCTAAACCCATCGAGCCCGAAAAATTAAATGCAGCCATGGTTTGGCAAGTTAATATGGATGGCTTGGCCAACATAGAGGCCATCGGAGTAGAGGTTGTATTCATATTGCCGCAAAAGGATGTCCTAGAGTTTGCAATCCATTTTGGCTTCAAAGCTACCAACAATGAAGCCAATTGCGAAGAGGGAATAGCCGGGGTGAGACTAGCTCGGACTATTGGGGCCAAGCAAATAGTCAGGAAGATGCAACATGAGTTCGAGGCTAAGGAAGAAAGAATGGAAGCTTACCAAAAGGCCACTCAGGAGATTAGCATACCCCTTTCGTGCTTTTTAATCACTCTGGTACCTATTGAGAAGAATCTACAAGCGGATGCCTTACCCAGACTAGCCTCAGACCCCAAAGAACTTGACGGCATGCCTCCCTCTAATACTTGGCAAAACTAGGGTTAGAATGGTAAGAGCATGAAGCCATTGAAATAGATGGAAACCTAACTATAAGCAACGTGGGTTGAACCGATCATGGGCTACCTGAAGAAAGGACTATGCTTAACCGAAAAATCAAAGGCTAAAAAACTGAGGCGTTTGGCCAACAAATATACAATAATAGATGATCAGCTTTACAAACAAAGCTTTTCACTACCGTACCTCAGATGCCTAATAGAAGGGGAAGCTGATTACATTATGAGAGAAATTCATGAGGGGATATGCGGCAATCATACTAGGGGACAAGCCCTAGCACACAAAGAACTGCGAGCAGGATACCACTAACCAGCCATGGCTCGAAACACCTTTAATCTAGTAAAGAAGTGTGACAAATGCAAAAAATTTACAAATGTGCAGAGGCAACCATCCACGGATATGACAATAATATCTCATCTCCCTGGCCATTCCCTCAATGGGGAATTGATCTGGTCGGACCATTCCCACTTGAGAAACAATAGACTAAGTTTGCTATAGTGGCTATCGACTACTTCACCAAGTGAGTGGAGGCCGAACCAATGGCCAAAATAACATAGGCAAACACGATCAGTTTCATTTGGAAATCAATAGTTTACAGATTCAAAATACAAAGGGTCATAGTAACCAAAAATGGAAGGCGGTTCGACAACAAGAGGTATAGGGAGTTCTGCGTGCAGCTAGGTATCAGAGCACACTACACTACACTGGATCACCCCCAAGCTAATGGGAAGGTCAAGGAAACAAACCGAACACTTGTTAAGATGATCAAGACTAAGCTCGAGAAAGCCAAAGGGCTTTGGGCTGAAGAACTATCGAGTATCCTATGGGCTTGTCGAATGACTGCTCGAATAGCAACTGGGGAAACACCGCTCATTCTAGCCTTCGGTATCCAATCAGTAATGCTAGTCGAGATTGGGTTACTAAGCCCGTAGGTGATGCAATTCGAGGAAGAGAATAATGCAAGGGAACTCCGAGCCAATCTAGATGCTTTGGAGAAAGTTCGAGAGCAGGTAGCCATTTGAGTTACAGTGTATCAGCTGAAGATGAAGAGATAATATGACAAAAGGTCAAAGGATGAGAATTCACTAAGGGAGACCTTGTCTTGAAAAAAGTAACCCAATCCACCGGGTATTTGCAGCAGGGAAAGCTAGGACTGAGCTGGAAAAGACCCTACCAAGTAGAAAGTTGGGTCAGAGCAGGAGTCTACTGAATTAAAGACCTACATGGCAAGGTTTCGTTACACACCTAGAATCCAAAACACTTAAGAAAGTACTATAAGTAATGTATCTAGATTAATTATTAATAAAAGTTCATCTTTCAAGGATATTTTAGAATGACTGTATAGCTTCTACCAAGAGGTCAGGATTATCCAGAACCCAACGAAGGCCGTAACATTTTTAGATCGAGTTGCTAAACGACTCGATCGGCCCAAGAGGTTTCGGTTGCCCAGAACCCAACCAAGGGCCTTAGCCTTTTTTGATTCGCCAAACAACACGGTCGGCCCAAAAGGTCAGGGTTATTACTCTAATCTCTCCTACACTGCAACTGACTGAATTGAACAACACATCTAATATACCATAAAAAAGAAAGGATCCTTCTTTAATGAACCCAATATTTTTTTTAACACTTACGCTTATGTCAAATTAATCTAAAAAGGATAAATAAATTTATAGAAAATGGACCTTTGAGTTCATTGAAAGTAGAGACACACTTTCAGTTTGTGAGTCCTGCTTAGAGGGTATGATGACCAAGAGACCTTTTTTGGCTAAAGGATATAGAGCTAAAGAACCATTAGAACTGGATCACTCTAATGTGTGTGATCTTATGACTATCTAGGCTAGATGTGATTTTAAGTATTTCGTCAGTTTCATTGACGATTACTTAAGGTATGAATACATTTATCTGATGCACCGTAAGTCTGAATGCTTTGAAAATTTTTAAAAATTCAAGATGGAGGCAGAGAAGCGTCTGGGTAAAAGTATCAAGTCACTATGATCCGACCGTAGTGGCGAGTACCTCTTTAGAGAGTTTAAGAATTACTTGTCATCGAAATGAATTATATCCCAGTTGACTGTACCGGGTATTCCATAGCAAAATGGTGTAGTAAAAAAAAGTAACAGAACTCTTATGGAGATGGTAAGATTGTCGATGAATTATTCAAAATTATCTAATTCGTTTTGAAGACTTCCATTAGAGACATTGGTTTATATTCTAAACTTGGAACCTTCTAAATCAATACTTTCAACTCTTACAGAATTGTGGACTGGGCGCAAGCCTAGTCTGAGACATATTCAAATTTGGAGATGTCCAGCACATGCGTTGAAAGGAAACGCAGGTAAGTTAAAACTAATGATAGAAGTCTGTTTCTTTATCGGGTATCTGAAGGGAACGAATGGTGATTTATTTTATAATCTCAAGGATCAGAAGGTCATTGTTAGCATCAATGGTCGATTCTTGAAAGTGGATTATATTATGGATCATAGGTTCAAAAGTAAAATTATTCTAGAAGAATTGAGAGAAAATAACAGTAGAATGAAGGAGGAACTACAAGTCACTGATATCCCATTACCTCGTCGTAGTGGGAGGATTATTGGGATAGGTACAGATCCCAAACCAAATCAGGGTGCTACTATTATCATGCCAGACGAACATGTGGGCAATGGTGCATAGGGTTCAGATTCTGCACAACGCGTTACTACTTGTACACAGACGCAGGTAGTGCCTCCTCGTAGTGGGAGAGTTGTTCATCAACCCGATCGGTATATGATCTTGGAAAATTCTTTTGACAAGATCGTGAAAAATCTAGATACTGAACCCTGTAACTACAATGAAGCACTCTAGGATAAAGATGCAAATTTTTGACAAATGGCTATGAATTCAAAGATAAAATCTATGTATTCTAATCAGGTTTGAAAACTTGTAGAACCACCTGAAGAGATAAAACTTATTGGATGCAAGTAAATCTACAAAAGGAAGAGAGAAGTAGACGAAAAGATAAAAATCTTCAAAATTAGGCTTGTTGCAAAAGAGTTTACTCAGAAAGAAGGGATCGATTATGAAAAAATCTTTTGACCGGTAGCCATGCTTAAGTCTATTCGGATTCTCTTATCCATTGTGGCTCATTTCGATTATGAAATTTGACAAATAGATGTCAGGACAGCTTTCCTTAATATAAGTTTTGACTAGTGTATCTATATGGTATAACTAGAAGATTTCATAGCAAAGGGTTAGGAGCACATGTTGTGCAAGCTTAAGAGATCTATTTATGAACTTAAGCAGGCATCAAGGTATTAGAATACTCAGTTTGATCAAGCCATAAAGTATTATAGTTTTGATCAAAGTCTAGATGAGTCACGCGTGTATAAGAACCGTGACGGAAGCGTGGTGGTCTTTTTAGTACTTTATGTAGATAATATCTTGCTCATCGAAAATGATGTGAGAGTGTTATTTTTGGTAAAAGTATGGTTATTTGGGCAGTTCGATATGAAAAACTTGGGAGAAGCCAGTCACATTCTTGGAATCAAGTTTTTGCAACATCGAAACAAAGGATGTTGGGCTTATCACAAGAAAAGTCGATTAATGACGTCCTTACTCGTTTTAGCATGCAAGATTCTAAGAAAGAATTTTTCCCTTTTAGGCATTGAGTCACTCTATCCAAGGATCAGTGACCTAAGACACCTGATGAGATAGAAAAGATGAAAGCGATTCTTTATGCTTCGACAGTAGAAAGCCTAATGTATGCTATGCTTTGTACCAAACCTGACATCTGCTTTTTCGTTGGTATGATTAGTAGATATTTGTCTAATCTAAGGCAGGAGTATTGGACTGCGATAAATAATATAATCAAGCACCTGAAAAGGATTAGAGATCATATGTTGGTTTATCAAGCAGACAGTTTACTACCTTTGTGGTACACAGACTTGGACTTCCAGTCAGACAAAAATTTTCGTAAGTCTACCTTAAGATATGTGTTTACCTTGAGAGGTGGAGTTATAAATTAGAAAAATATTAAATAGTCATGTATTGCTGATTCCACCATGGAGGCCTAGTACTTAGCAGCTCCTAAAGCAGCCAAAGAGGTCGTTTGGCTCAAAATTTCATGTTGGATCTAGATGTGGTGCCTTTAATTCAATCGGCTATTACACTTTGTTGTGATAATAGCGGAGCGGTTGCAAATTCGAAGGAGCCTAGAGTTTACAAGAAAGGAAAACACATTAAGCGTAAGTATCACCTAATACGAGAAATTGTACAAATGGGTGATGTTGTTTTGACCAAGATTGTATCATAGGACAACCTTACAAAATCTTTTACAAAGAGCCTACTGGCTAAGAATTTTAATAGCCATGTAGAGGGCATGTAAATCAGATTTGTGCAGCATGATTTTGAGTATAAGTAGGAGATTGTCAGGGTTGTATACTAAAAACTATGAATTTTATTTGATTTTAGTATTTTATTTTATTTTTAATAAAATTATTTTTTTATTTTATGAGAATCTTAATGAGCAATGAATACAATATCATTTTTTTAATGTTTGGCACGGTTCTCCTTTATTTTATACAGTATTTAATCTGATGTGTAGAATTTGGCTTGTACGCAGAAGACCAGATTATAGGTTCTTGTAGAATATAAATTTTTGTTCACAGTTTAGATGAAATTTGAAAAACTATCGGTACGACCGTAGCACAGAATTTTAGTAGACCTGTTTTGGTTACGGAGAATAGATAATACTGTCGTCTATTGTTTCGACTCTCTGTGCTAATACATTTTGTATGTATTGAACAGGACCACATTGGGATAATTAATTTTATACTGACTATATAAATGAATTCACACTCCAAGGTTATTATGAGTGCTTATACTCTTAATTCCGAAATAATTATTATTTGCGTATATTTAATATTCATTGTTTTGATTCATTAGATGATGCGAACTTTTATGGGTCAATAGTCCCGGTGAGTTGGGTACTGGTATTAATTATATGGTGAATATTAATTATTGATGAAATTCACGTCCTTATTATTCGGGATTGACGATACCCCATAAGAAATCTTATAAGTTTTGACCGAACTAAACCTTATAGGTGAATTTAATTATTCGGTATGACAATAAATTAAGCGAAAGGATTTAAGAAATTCTAAGAAGCCGATTAAATTAAATTATAAGTAATTAAATTTAATTGACAAGTATCGAAATTTTTCTTAACGTGGAGAGATGAGTTAAGAATTTAATAGCGGAAGCTCAAATAATCGGTTTTGAAAACATGGCTGAGAGTGTAATTATGATTCTTTAGTGGTATGAATTGTCTCAAAGGCAGGCAAGTTTTCATAATTTTATTAGAAGTTCAAGTCATATTTACTACACAGATTCCTGCTGTATGCGGTTATGCTAAATATAAATCATAAATCGTCTTTCAAGACTAGGGTTTCCACGTATTTCTGATTGTGATTAGTTAAGCAGGCATCGACATATTTACTACACGACTAGCGTCATATTTCCACGACTAGGGTCATATCTCAAAGGCAGGCATTGACATATTTTCTTTCAAGACTAGGGTCATATTTACTACACGTATTTTCACGTATTAGCTATGCAAGAAGAGCTAAACCAATTTGAAAGAAACAAGGTTTGGACTTTAGTCCCAAGACCTAAAGAACACTCCATCAT